>PVKM010006932.1:0-42864 GCA_004027735.1 Carollia perspicillata | reverse complement strand
GCCCCCCCCCCCCCCCACTGGTGACATGGCCCACAACCCAGGCATGTGCCCTGACTGGAAATCAAATTGGTGACCCTTTGGTTCATAGGCCAGCACTCAGTCCACTGAGCCACACCAGCCAGGACGAGTATTAACATCTTTTCTTATAGCTGGGTAGTATTCCATTGTATATAGGTACCATATCTTTATCCTATCATCCATCGAAGGACACTTAAGTTGTTTCCATATCTTGGCTAGCTACCATGTGTAGCTAGTGAACACAGGGCTTTATCAGAGAGGCCTTGGGAAGACGTAGAGGGTAGGTCTCAACCAGAAACTAATTGGAGTTGGTATATAAGTAACCCAGCTCTCTTCCTTCTTGACCATGGTTTTCCACTCATTAAGCTCCACTCACCCACAGTAGTAGCTGTGTTGATAACACACAATTGACTGCTTTCCTTTCCCTGTATCACATCCTCAATTATTATGGATTTTTCCTAGGATTAACTCTTAAATAAACTTATATTAGAATCTTTGTCTCAGGGTCGGCTTCTGAGGAAACCCAAATTAAGACACTGACATTGCATACGTAGCTCTTCTTAACTCTTAGGTATTTCATAAAAAAAGTTATGTGGTGTTTAAGAAGAGTAATGATTGGGTAGTATATCACTGCTCTGTTCTTAGAAAATTTATCCCTCTGCAGAAAAGTTGGTGGGTGATGTGAATGGATCAGGATAGTCTGTACTGGTACAAAGCACTGGGTTCTGATTTCTCTCCATTAACAAGCAAGACTTTTTATCAGCAATAGCTATGATATGGGCATTATTATTAGTCAGAGGTTAAAGGGTTCCCAAGTTTTTGGTAAGGTCAAAGCTGGTGCCCAGGCTGTTAAATGTGCTCCATGCTAGTTGGTGCCCCTTCTCTGTAGCAGTGTTTCATTGAGATAATTGGACAAAGTGGCGGCCTTTCTCTATGTATTGTGGCATTTAACCATTACAGAAACCTGGTAATACCAGGTCTCTCCACCGCCACCATTGGTTGGCCTAATAACCTGATTATTTGTCCCTTTCCTGATATGTTGCTTTCCCACTAGGGACATTTTCATCAAGGCCATTGTGGTCAGATTCAAGCTGTATCTTTCCATTGACCTTCAACCTTGCCTTTCATAGTGCCCCCAAGACATGCTTGGTTAATGTCTGATCTTCCTGTTATATGGCTATTAGAATTTGTTCATACATAGGAGTAGCAAATTACATGCTCTATTTTTGAGGGTCTCCTTATATCTGTGTGAGCTTGATGGTAAGTACTATTGTATTCATGTCTAGCTGTCTACATCCCACTATAAATACAGGTTTGAACTAATATATCTCCTTCAGTAGTTGAGAACAAAGCCTATTTGCTATATCCAGGACAGTAAAAACCTTTGCATAAGATCCCATCTTTGCTAGAATGTTTGATACGTGACCATTATCATCAACTAGGATTGATGCTATATTCAGTTTTCTCCTGGAATCAATTGTAAGTTTCCAAAATGCCATTTAGTTTTTGTACTAGCCATTTTAGAGCATTGTTGAAATATGATAATATACTCATTTTCTACTAAGAGCATCAAGATATTCCATCTACTGTTTCCCAGTGTGTGTTAACTATATGGTTTACAGTTGGGTAGATGGCTTCCCTTACCTTCATGAGAGCTGATTGCAATTAGGTCTGGGTGTATCTTTATAACATTGTCCTTTTTCCTTTATATATGTCTCTTCTGATTTGTAAGATCTCCAGCTTTCTTCTTTTCCTTCATTTCTAATTCTTCCCTAGTTTGCTTCCCCTTACTACTAAAACTCAAATTGAGTACTGGACAAGAGTGTTTAGTTCATTTAAAATATCCTGAAATCATTCTACCTGCTGACCAAGAACCTTCCCCTGTTTTCAGGCCAGACCAATTCTGAAAACCAAGGCATTCTGGGTACAGGCATTATTTAGTGCTTTTTTGACTTTTTGATTTTTTTTTCACTACATTTTCCTCTTTACCTCAGTCCAAGAGTCTACTTTCTCCATGCAGTAAAGACCTCCATTCTTTTTTTGTTAGTTAATGGTACCTTCCTGCAGTGATTGCATCCACACTCTGAAGTCTGAAATCACAACCATGTTTAGATGCTTGGCAGTGCTTGCTGAAGATCCATTACAAGGAATGTATTGTCTCTTAAGGGTTATTTTTTGTTAACTCTATCCCATTATCTTCCTTCCACAAATTCATATAATGTTCAAATTAGTGTCAACATGAGAACATATGGTGGGGAAGGGACCCAGAAAACTTTAGAGAAGGTGTATGGCACCCAGAATTTTACACATTTCACACAACTTCTACTAGATTCTGCTGATGAAAGCAAATCACAAAGTCAGATCAGATTCAATAAGTAGAGAAATTGACTCCACTTCTTGATGGGAGATGCTGCAAAGTTGCATTGCAAAAGGCCTGGATACAAGATGGGAGTGGAGGGGAACCGACCACAGGCTTTTTCTGTTGAGGTGTCCTGATTTATGGTTAGTGTAGAATAACAGTCTTCTACTAGTATGCCAAATTATAACCTGTGAGTCCCTATGTACACAGTTCAGTGGAAAGTTCAGAGTCTATCACTTTGAGTCTTCCTGATATGTCCATGAAGGGCACAAAGGTATTTGTAGCTAGCTGCCTTTTTGACTCTATAACATTTTGAACTAGTGGTTTTTATGGTCCAGCAGTTAGGATCCCCCATATATTTTGGCTACAAGAACATTGGGACTCTCTGTTTTGAGTAAAAACATATATATTAAAATTATGCTAAGAGAGACAGAAACTTCTAATTGTCTCCCCGTAATCATATTTTATTTCTTGCTTAGTACTAAGAACATCTATCTTCAGCTGTTCACATCACCACTTGGCTGAAAGAGTACATTATCCAGCTTCCTGTGTAGCAAGGTACTACCTACCAGTACTAAGTTTTGGCCAATGACATGTAAGTGCAGTTGATAATTGCAACTTCTGGAAAGTATCCTTAAAAGAAGAGGTTTACTTCATCCTTTGCTCTTTCCTGCTAGTTGGAATGTGGACTCAATGGTTGGTGTTAGAGCAACCATCTTGAATTATGTGGATGCACATCAAGGATGGTGTAGCAGCTGGAGAGAAGGATCCTGTGTCCCTGATGACCATGGAATTGCTTTCCAGCCCTGGGGTACCTCCAGTTAGAGAATTTTTCATCTTGAGAAGAGAAATAATTTTCCATCTGTTTTTAATTTGTTATTGTTTTTAACTTTATTGTCATTGGTATATTGAGCTGTATCCTAATACTCCAACTTTGATGATTTTTTCATTAAGCAAATTTTTATTGAAACATTCCCATAAACCAACTAAAGGTCCTTGTTAGATTTTCTAAACTGTACAGATAAACTATTTACTTTTCTTCCATTTGTATTTTAATGTACCAAAATTATTTTCTTTGGTATTGATTAGTTTCATTTTAACCCTACAGAAAGGATTTGCTTTATCAACAAATTATTTTCATAGTAACATTTACCTTGAATTACAAATTTTTATTACTTGACATTATTTTTATCAAGCTGTATTTTCCTGACTCGAATTTTACAGATATAATATTTTCAAGAACATGATTTTTTTTTCTGTAAAATTATGGCCAACAACAAAAATTTATCTTGTGCAATCTCACCACTTGTCATTTTTTCCCATGGTGGTTATTTTTCACGAAATCTGAGTTTTCTCAGGTTAGTTTTCACAGTTTTCAATGTTACATATGACCTGTAGTTTTTCAGCTTTTTCTTTCTAATAAATTTTAGTATGTGCTGTTTGTGACATTGACCATTTTGTGTTGATTAGTTCTACCAGTTATATTTATTATTAGAAATTGATATTAATTTCTTGGTGATTCCATGAGGACATTGTGGTCAACTCCCCTCAGGTGTTCCAGAATTTTCCCATTCTTCAGGATGGATCTATGCTTTTGCCCATCCAATAATTATGAATATAATCTTTCCCCTTGTAATTTGTTCCTGGCACTCTCCTTTACTGCAAAATGTCAAAGTGGCAATTACCAATTTTTATTTTTAAAAAATGATCAATGCTAGAGACAGACAGACGGACACATCAATGTGCTGTTCCACTCATTTATGCATTCACTGATTGATTATTATACATGTCCTGACCTGGGATCAAACCTGCAACCTTGGCACATTGGGATGATGCTTTAATCAACCGAGCTACCCAGCCAGGGCATCATTACTTTAAATGGGAAAAAAATGTTATGCATCTCTGAGCTCCCAAATTGACATCTATTTTGTTAAAACACTGCCAAATTTCCTTTACAGTGAATTCACAATTAATTAATTGACATTACTTATTGTAATATAACCTAAATAGGCAGTTTTGCCTAATATAATTATGACTATTTACCTGTTCTCCTTAAACTATTTGTAGCTATGGTATGCTCAACATATAAAACTCTGTTACCCAAAATCATAAATATGATACTGAAAGTTTATATCCTTTAACCTTTAATGTAAAACATACAAGACAATAAATCAAAAGAATGTGTTTTAGGGGTGCACTAATGCTCTTCACGTAAAGCCCATCAGGAACACCTGCACTGGAGCAAGGTAGTTTTATTACGTGTTTCAGGGTGTGAGAATAAACAGCATGGGGTCACTCAGCGAGAGGATAGTAGAAAGAAGCTATTACACGATTTGGGCTTTGGTTAGGTGATTGAGAGAGAGGGTCTAAGGAGGTGAAGGTTCATTCCAGATTGGATGCTGCCTGAAATCAGAGATGATTCTGTGACTGGGTATCTCAATAAAACTTTATAGGGAGGGCAAACTATAGAGCCAAGAAACTGATAATTGGCAAATAAGTAGCAGTTACTCATTTGATTTGAGAGGGAGCGGTGTTTACTAATTTGTTGGGGTCACACTGGCCTTGATTTTGTACTTAAGACAAAATTATGAAGTGGCCTTGTTTTGTGTCACATCCTTATGTGCTCGGAGTAACCTTGTTTGAAGTTGGTATTATATGAAATTTTTAATGTCCAATAGGAGAACGACACAGTTTAGCTGTGAGCATCAGGCCAGCTTTCAGATTTCAAGGGCAGCTTTTTTTCTTAGGCACCATGTTTCAGGTCATCATAGATATAAACTGGTAAAGGAGGAATACTATAAGAAGTGACTGTTATGAAACATTTGCCATCTCTATAATTGGGAAGATCAACACGTGGTATCTTTCTTCTCACAGGCTCAGCTACTTTAAAGGAGTAAAATCCCTATTTACACATTCAAAGAAATCTGTTAAGTTGAAGTAAAGGTTAGAGGTTGAATTCTTCTAACCAGAATAGTCTATACTATGGGTAGAGGAACAAGCAGAATGAGGAACAAAAATTGCCTTGTGGTCAAAATAGTGGGGTCAAAATAGGCAGTATGAGCAAAATGTACTGTTATCTGGGAATGCCCCAAGGTCCAACAAATCCTTGTTCTGTTACTCCTCTCTTGGCACTGGGTCAGAACTTAGACAAGACCTTTTGAGGCTGGAGACCTTCATGTTTCCTACCCCCAGTGATTTGCTTCAGAACAGGCTTTTATGCCACTTATGCTGCCACTGATGTTGGCAAGATTTGTAATATTGCCACTGTTGCCATTGCTGGTGCTGAATTGTGCATTGCCACCTGTTATGACTGAACTGATGTGTCTGGGTTAGAACACCCCCACTTCCATCACTTCCGTGGTCCCTAAGTGAGATCCCCACCCAGGCCACTACCCAGCGAAGGTGCTCTGGCTAAAACTGGTCTAGAATTGAAACACTTGAGTTTTCTAGAAACTTGAACTAAATTTTCTTCAGGATATCAGAAGAGCTGGGGTGGGATCAGTTACAGGGCCTGCTACCCCTTGGATCTGGTCCTTCTGTTCCTCTTTGAATACATGGCTTGGGGTGAGGGATGGTCCATGGTGCCATCACTTTCTAATCTCATAGTGATTTGATCTTAGAAGCTTTGTTGCTCGTCTGCCATTGGGCTTTGCCCAGAGTCACCTCTGTCCATCCTGACAAATGTCATTAACTTTATATATTAATTTAAAATATATTTATTTATGCACTGTGCATTCTTTCTTTCATTTTCATTTAATTGGACTTCAGGTTAAACTCCTGGGAGACAGAATTGTGGCCATGACCCATTCTACACCACACAGCCCTTCCAGCTTTGTATCCCTACCATCTTTCTCTGTCACGCTTGGCCTGTGCTGGGATCTGTGTGTCATCTCTCTGTTTCTTTCTTTCATTGTCTGTCTCTCTCATTGACTCTGGGTCATGCTAATCTTGTTAATTGCCCTCATCTGCTCACACTCAAGCTAATCTAAATGGCTTTGTCCTCAGACATCCCAGTAACTCCAACAACTAACATATGAAAAGGTAGATATTGTAGGGACACCAGCCAGCAGGAATATAGGCAGTTATGCTTTCCATTTCTTTCCAAGACTACATGACGTTTCCCTTAATGTCCCTGTCATTGTCATTCTTTCTTAGTAGTTCTGCTTGTCATTATATGTGTCTATAGTCTTAATGGGTAGCTTACTGGTTTTGTTTCTTAAACCCCCATGCTGTGTGATGCATTCTGCTTTTATGGTTACTTTGCCTTACCATGATCCTTAATCCTCTTCCTGAGGGCATTTTTTGTAAGCTCTTGCTTTCATTTCTAACTGCTGCAAACTCCAGGTTTTTGAGTGGGAAAATCAGAGGAGTACAAATAATCTTCTGCATTAGGCCACATTGTACACTAGGTAAGTGGTTTGATTGACTTGGCTGCACCTGAGTCAAGGGTACAACCTTTGGCTAGAGGGCATTGCGGTCATGTGATAGAAAACTTGACCTGAATCCTTGGACTTGTCTGTGGTTGCTGATTCAGAGTATATATTGTATTATATTGTATCCTGCAACTGTTTGGGGATGGTGATTTATATACTGGAACTGGTAGGCATACATATATTGTAGAGAGTGGGTTCTTGGTTAGCAAATCTGACCAACTGGAGAATCTGCCTGTGGGAGGATTACCGCCGAGATGCTCTAAGGGCAGCAGCAGTACACTTTCAGTGCTGACACTCTGAGCCAAGCCAGTTTAAGGGGCTGGTTCTGAAACTTGAGCTTGGATTAGAATGACCTGGAGGGCTTACTCAAACACAGACTGGTGAGCTCCACCCCTAGCTTTTCCACTGCAGTGTAATTTTCCTTTTACCAAGTTACCATGTGATGTTGATGCTTCTGGTCCAGGAATCACACTTTCAAAACTGCTGTTCTAGAATACTAGAATGAGATATTTGGTGGTCAAATACAAGTGGATTTTGTTAGTAGTTTCAGTCCAGGAGAATGTCTCTAGGTCATCTGTCAATTGTGTTTCTGGAGACCTCTCAATTTGTAAACCCAAAACAGTTCTCTCTGTGTTGCCCCTCCTCACACCTGGATTGCCACCCTTCCTCATGTGTTGATCACCATACTCACCTCTGCGATTAACTGCTGCCACTTGTGTCTAGCCCTGGCTCCTCCTATCTTCTGCTTATTTAGTGATACTTTTGTTATCAACTTTCCCATTCTCATTTCTTGCAAGGACTAACTTCTACTTGGATTAGTGTTTTTGCATTTCCTAACTCAAATTTTTAAGAATGGGAATCTGATTTGCTAGATAGGTAATCTTTTTTTTGTCAGGCTCAAAAAAGTTGCTGGCTGGCCTATGGATTTTCAGCCTGATTGAACTTTGTTATTTGTGGTCAGTGAAGGGCTGAGTAATATGGTATATAACATGGCTATATGGGCAATAGGTATTAATAGTAGGGTAGTTGGACAAGGGTCTGGAGTTTGGCAAGCATACATGGGCATTTTGACTGGCAGGGTTGATTTTCAGATGATACCTACCATACTGGTTATTCTTAATAATGTAATACTAAAATGTAATAGAAATTAAAATATACTGCTGGTAATTACTTAATAACCAGTGGTACTGGTTACTACAATATTGAATACTTAGTGATTTGTAAATAGTTCCTTCCCTGAGACCCTCAAGTGTCTCGCCTCATTCAAGCTGACCTGATACTTCCCTTGGAACCCCAAGACCTTCTTACTACCCAGCAGCTAAAGGGTTAATCTGTGGTATAATAAAGGGCTCTGCTCCAGGCTAGAGTGTGGATTCTATTTTGATCCACTGATGTCTGTGCCATGCAGGCTGTAAATATTTTGAATGCCACTCCCAGGACTTGCATGGAAGGAGGATCCAAAACCCATGTTACACAAGGCATATGTACAATGTTTTCTATGTGTATTTGCATCACTGTAATTGTAGATAATGTGTTTCATAGTTTGGTTTATTTCTTCTAAAGCCATTTCAACATGTCTTTCTATACATTTACATTTTAAAACATTCACCATTTCTGTAAAAAAATAAATTGTGTCTTTAAAAAGACATTTTAAGTGATAATCTTTCCTTAGGTTCACTTTTTAATTGCCAGAAAAATAAATTTTGGTCACAAATTAGACTGAGTTGATTGCCTATTGGTTAGTAATATATTCCAATAAAACTGACCTAAGGAAAAATATCCCCATTCCTTTATAGAGAAGAAATGTTTTCATAGTAGAAACAAATTCATTAGAATCTCCTACAGGGCTGTAATGGAAAACAACCTCAAAGCAAACCAAACATTGTTGAATGTGTTTATTCCCAGTAGGGATTTGGCATGATGCATTGTGTCTGGTCATATAGCTATGCAATGGCTGATCCAAGGATTGAGTAAATAACAGGATCCTGAAATGAACATATGTTCAGAGAACATATGAGGTCTTGAAACAAGCTAAAATTCATCAACCAATAATAAAATGTATAGGGAAATGTGTTGCCCTGAACTTTCACAGAACAAATTACATTTGGTATAGTCTTCACAGATGAAGTGTATTTGCTAAGAGGAACTGCATTGTGTAGTTCAAATTTAAAGATTCTGGACTTTAAAAAATGCAGAGGGAGCCAGAAACATTATTTAAGAATTATCTCCTTTTACTAACCCTTTCAAGGTATAAAGTAATAAAAATGTCCCATTGAGATTTATTAAGGTATGAAGCGTGACTCTAAAGCAAAATGACTATTTGTTTGGTGTGACTTGTAGAATGAGGGTCATTACTTTAGAGTTATAAACAATGGTTATTCCTCTTTGGGGAAGGGAAGTAGTGTGGTGAATAAACATTGGGTTAGACATCAGGAAACTGAGACCCAAATTCCCACATTCCTGCTGGGCTATAATGACCAGGGAGAATCAGACTTATCCAGGATCTAGTCCTAGCTTCTCCACTTACTAACTATGTGAACTTCACACATTAGTTTACCTCTGAGCATTTATTTGCCCATCTGTGATGTGGGGTTAGTATTCTCAAGGCTGACATTCAGTTCATATTTACCAGCATGAGTTGAGCTCATGATGGGCTCTCTTCTGATCAGGCCAGTATTCCCTCTGATTCATGGGTGCCCATGCTGTACAGGCTGGTAAATATTTTGACTATGACTCTTATTGACTAGGAGTCTTATAACCCCTAATAATAATGAATGCATAGAGTTGTTTGGAACATAAAATGACATATAGTAGCTACTCATGAAATATTAGTTTTTTTTCTTTCCTTTTTTTCTGTACAAATTTAAAAGAAGTGTTTCCAACCTAAATGAGGGGAGAGAAAAATGCCTGACACTTGTTTTCACTGTGATGTTAAGGCATTAGGGGAATTGTTTATATCTTATATTTATTCAGGACCAGTTAAACAAACAGTAAATTCTTACTCTGTGCCAAGTCCTTGATGAATTCACAGTCTAGGAGGAGTAATAGTAAACTCTGATTTCAATCCAAACAACTATAACAGTCCATGCGAACCAGTAACATGCCTTTGTGAAGATGTAATGGAGATTCCTCTAGGTAGGTACAGCCTGGCTTGGCAGCTGAACTCAGGAAGAATTTAGCTCCCTCATCTGGGTGCTTTTGTGCAGTATACAACCTGCACAACAGTGGCCTTAAGAACTGTTAAAACAGGTAAACACCAAATGCTATAGGCCTGTAGTGATAGGGAGGGGCTGAGTTTAGCCAAGTGAGTGGCATTTGTCCAAGTTATAGATAGATGAGGTAGAAAGCATTAGGGTGTGTGCAAAGCACAGGTTTGAAAGAGATGCAAGATTAGGAGAATAGTGGATGTTTCTACCAGAAAATTTTTGGACTCCTTGTTTTGAAGAAAGGGATGCCAATGTAAGTTATATTGACAGCCTCTAAGTAGACAGTTTACCATTATTGCTATTAAATACTAAAACTACTTTATATGTAAACTGCTGTTTCTCCATTGCTCTCAGATTAGGTAGCATCCTTCCTGTTTTGAAATTTTCATTTGTATTGAAAAAAAGTTGCTTTTGGTTGATGAAAGTACACACTGTCTTTCTGTCTTTTAAGGTTAATAATTTGAGGTCTTCTAGTGCTTTTTAATAGGCATTGGGCTTAGACAAAGATCAGTGATCAAAGGGAGGCTAGAAGATTCAGTGAGGTATGATTGTTTTTTAAATATGGAGGCTTTTAACCCTGGCTGGTGTAGCTCAGTGGATTGAGCGCAGGCCTGCGAACCAAACGATCGGGGTTCGATTCCCAGTCAGGGCACGTGCCTGGTTGCAGGCCAGTTCCCAGCAGGGGACACACGAGAGGCAACCATACCTTGATATTTCTCTCCCTATCTCCTTCCCTTCCCCTCTAAAGAAAAATAAAAAATAAAAATCTTTAAATATGGAGGCTTTTATCAGTGAATTATGGATATGTTTTATGGACTATTAAGTCATAGATGTTTAGAACTTGGAGATCTTTGGAGACCTTTGAGTCTAATCTCTTCATTTCAAAATGACTTTATTCTAAAAAATGATACATGCTCATTATAAAACACGTAAGCAGTTCTGTAATGTAGGAGCTCTGAACTGGGGAGCTGTACTTGAGTATGTGATGTCCTGAAAAAACTGCCCAGAGGACCAGCAGATGTGGACATGATGTGGACGTGCTGTTTATTATTCATTTCACAGCAAAGTGCACTGATGGTGGCATATCAGGTGAGACATTGTTCTGGTCTTGGCGCTACTTATCTGGTTAAGGAGGGACCAGCAGCAGTGGGGAGGGAGCCACAGTAGCCTGTGAAAATGCTACAGGGTTATGATAAACAGGGGCCTTGAGAAGGCTGGGACTCTAGATACCGACTGTTTTCCTTGTTCCTTGTGGATGCTGGCCAGGCAGCCACCTGTTCTCTGAGGTTGTGGAGGGGCCATGTCCTGAGCCACCCTACAAATTCAAAGTAAAAAATTGAGAGCTAAAACTACCTCAATTCCCACCATCCTGATACAACTACCAATAACATGGAGTTAACAGCATTGTGGATAGCTCACTGCACACATACAAATTTTTTGATAAAATTTGAACCATATATATATTGTTAATCAGAATTATTCATTTTACATTAACTAGCATTTAATGTTATAAAGAGAAAATAAAGTCAAGCTGAATAAATTATATACTTTGGGAAAATATATATTTACCATAAGGAATATCAATGTTTAATATATACTTCTAAGGTTGAGGAAAAAAATTTGATGAAAAAACAGTGACCAGAGAAGAGAGGGGAGGGGGGAGGGGGATGATGGTGGAAAGAAGGGGAAGGGACTAGCCAGGGAACATGTATGAATGACCAATGGACAACAGTGTGGGAATTGACTGTGGGAGCTGGGGTGGGCTGGGTGGAGGAGGGCAAAGGGGGGAAAATTGGGACAACTGTAATAGAATAACAATTTTAAAGAATCAAGAGATTGGTGTTATGCTTTTTCCCTTGTCATCACCTTTAATAACATTGACTGACTCTCTGCCATCAAAGATGAAGTTACACTTACGATTTTTCCTCTTCTCCAATTTTTGTTTTATATAATAATATAGCACATTGTCAAAGTTTGTATCACTTACTTTATGTTCTAGGAATTATGATTAGAAATTGTTTGACTGCCAGATCATAGAGACTTGATTATAGTGCTTTAAATATGTAAGGATTTAGTCTCTCAACTCAAGGAAGACTGGAGTCAGGACATGGTCAGAGTTCCTTGAACTCATTAGGAACTGAGCTTGCTCTGTCTTCCTGCCTTGCCCAATTTAGCATGTGACTTTTCATTTCAAGGTTATAGGTGGCCTCTGGAGTTCTAGTAATCACAGCTATATTCCAGGCAAGAAGCAGGAAGAAGGGGGAAGGTAAAAAACTCCTTCAGAAGCCTAACTGCCATTTATGTTCCATTGCCCACCACCCCATCAGCCCTCCCCCACATCTCTAGGAGAGGCTGAGGAATGCAGTGTATTTTGCCATGGATAATGCACACTTTTTGCCTAATTTTTTTGAGCGACTAATAAAGATGCACATTATACATGGGTATAATGATTATATACCATGGGTATAATAATCCCATGCATAATGCATACAAAAATGTGGGTGTGCATCATACATGGCAAAACACAGTAGTTTTTCCACTTACCACATTACCTAATGTGGGAAATCTGCATAACCTCAATTTCCATAGTTGTTTGCTTTTAATTTTATATTTACGTGGATTTAATGCTTATAACACCAGTCCATTTTGCCAAAGAATCTCCACTTATAAGATTTCTATTTTGCATGTCTCTTGCCTGCATATATTTTAATCTTAACTAGTTCTTTCCAGAAGGGTCCACTGGCATTGCATTGCTTGCTTGGTTGCTTTCTTAATTTTCAGGCCTTGTCTACCTTTATTACCTTCTTAGGCTGTTCTTAACATTTTCTCTTGTGGCTTTTAAGATTCTCCCTGTCTTTAAACTTTGCCATTTTAACTATATGTGTCTTGGTGTGGGCCATTTTGGGTTCATCTTGTTTGGGACTCTGTACTTCCTGAACTTACGTGTCTTTATCCTTTGCCAGATTAGGGGAGTTTTTGGTCATTATTTCTTCAAATAAATTCTCAATCCCTTGCTCACTCTCTTCTTCTGGTATTCCCATAATGCAGATGTTGTCCCAAAGGTTGCTTAAACTCTCCTCATTTAAAAAAATTCTGTTTTCTTTTTGCTGCTGTGCTTGGGTGTTTTTTTCTACCTTGTCCTCCAAATCACTGATTTGATCCTCTGCTTCTACTACTGTAATGTACTATGTATTCCTTCCAGTGTATTTTTTATTTCAGATATTGCATTCTTATCTTCTCACTGTTCCTTTTTTATAATTTATATGTCTTCTCTCATGCTGTTGAGTAGCCTTATAATTATTACTCAGTTTATAAACTCTGATAAATGGCTTGCCTACGTTTCATTTCATTTCCAGTTTTTCTTCTGGAAAATTCTCTCATTCTTTCATTTGGGGCCTGTTTCTTTGTCTTCACATTTTGGTTGCTTCTTTATGTTTGCTTCTAAGTACTGGTACATTTGCAAAGACTCTGGTGCAGTCCTATGTCAGATACTGCCTGTGACTGGCTCTGGGCAATCTGTTTGGAGCTATCAGTCATCCACAGCTTATGGGCCCCTCTGTTGGGCCTGTGTGTGGATGTTATCTGGGTTTATTTCTCAGCTCTGGTGCTCTAGGCTGGGGATTCCAGCTTGTGGTTTAGACCCCACTCTTCTCAGGGGGAACCCTCCTGCTGCTGAAATATCCCTCCGGATCTTCAGCTGCCACCCGTAGGAGCCCAGCCAGCCCTCTCGTGCCTCCTTCTCGTGCCTCTCGTGCCACACTTCCTACCAGTCTCCTTGTAGTGATTTGGTTTCTTCCGTAAGTCCTTGGTTATATGGCTTCTCTCCAGCTAGTGTTCAGTTTATTATTCAGGATGATGTTTATATAATTTAGTTGTAATTGTAGTTTGGTCCTGGGAGGAGGTTAGTGTAGCTTCCACTTACTCCCTCATCCAACTTTTTAAGGATAGTATAAACATCTCTTGATTCCTGTTATTTTCCATGGATACCTCACTTCTGAGCCCTCCATCACTTTGCTCCTATCTGGCCTGCTCACTCCCTAGTTGTGATAAACAGCAGTTATCCTAGGACTCCTCTTCTCTGCAGTCCTTGGGTGGACCCACTGGTTCTTGGATCTCGATGTCTTTTTTTTTCCTTTATTACTTTTTCTTGCTGGAATAGATCCTTAAGTATCTTCCTAAGAAAGAATGTGTGAAAGATGAACTTTTTGAGTTTTAAGTGTCTGAAAAAGTTTTGATTCTCTTCTCATGACTGATAAGTTTGTAGATGCACATTTTTCATTTGAAAGTAATTTTCTTTCAGAATTTGAAGGTGTGGTTCAGTTGTCTTCTGGCATCTGATGGTGATGGTGCTGATGGAATATGATCTCATCTGGAAGTGGAACATAATCAACAAAACAAACAAAAAAGAACCAGAGGCACGGAAATAAGGAACAAACTGACAGGGACGAGAGGAGGGAAGGAAATAATGGGGGAAAGAAGGGGAGCATGTACAAAGTACTGATGGGCAAGGACAGTGGGGTGGGGATTATCTTTGGGAGCAGGGGTTGGATAGGGCAGGGGAGAGCAGAAGTGGGGTGGGGGGAAATGGGGACAACTGTAACTGAACAACAATAAAAAAAAGAAAAATAATGATGCCAGTCTGATTCTTGTACTTTTGAAGATGACCACTTCTGTTTCCTTTAGAAACTTTTAGCTTTTTCTGTTGATTTTTGGCATTCTGAAATTTTACAGTGATGTGGCTTGTGGAGTGTTTTTGATTCCTTGCTTGGGGAAGCCCTTTTGATACAGAAACTCTGTTCTTCATGAAGCTCTATAAAATGTTCTTGTATGAATTATTCTGATGATTTCTTCCCCTCTTCTTTATAAATTTTCTTTTCTGGAACTTCCATTAATAAGGGTTAGCATATATGGATTGATCCTCTAGGTCTCTTATTTTTTTGCTCAGATTCTTTACCTCTTTTTCACTTCATTTTGTTTTCCTGAAAATTTTTTCAGCTTTCACTCCACCTTGTCACTAAATTTTATTTTGAAAATCACATTTTAAATTTTCACAAGTTCTTCTATTTTTCTGAATGGTTGGAGCTTTCTGGGGATGCTACTTAAAATTATTTTTCTTTCTCAGAATTGCTTTGACTATTTGGGATCTTCTCTGGTTCCATATGAATTTTAGGACTTTTAAAAAATTACTGTAAAAATGCCATTGGGATTTTGATAGGAATTGTATTGAATCTGTAGATGGCTGTGGGTAGTTTGGGCATTTTAACAATATTAAGTATTCCAATTCATGAACACAGGATGTCTTTTCATTTATTTGTGTCTTCAATTTCTTTTATCAATGTCTTACAGTTTTTAGTATATAGTCTTTCACCTCCTTGGTTAAATTTATTACCAAGTGTTTTATTCTTTTTAACACTATTGAAAATGAGATTCAAAAGAATGAAACTGGACATCTTACACCAGACATAAAAAGCAACTCAAAATGGCCCTGGTTGGGTGGTTCAGTTGGTTGTTGTGTTGTCCCATACACCAAAAGTTTGTAGATTTAATTCTGGTCAGGGCATATACCCAGGCTGCAGGTTTGATCCCTGGGGTGTACAGTGGAGGCAACTGATCCATGTTTCTTCCTCACATTGATGATTCTCTCTCTCTCCCCGCCCTCCCTTTCTCTCTCTCCCCTCCCCCTCCCTGTCTAAAATCAATAAACATGGGTGAGGATTTTTTAAAAAGCAATTCAAAATGGATTAAATATTTTAAAACTTGAATATATATAACATGAGAAGAAATCTTAGGGAAAAAGCTTCATGCCATTGGTCTAGGTAATGATTTCTTGGATACGACACCGAAAGCACAGGCAGCAAAAGCAAAAATAGACAAATAGGGCTAAATTAAATCAAAATAGTTTCTGTACAGTATAGGAAACAATCAACTGAGTGAAAAGGCAACCTACAGAATGGGAGAAAATATCTGCGTCATGTATCTGATAAGGGATAAATATTCAAAATACATAAGGAACTCCTACAACTCAATACCAAAAAACACAAATTGATTTAAAAATGTGCAAAAGACTTAAGTAGACATGTCTCCAAAGAACACATACAAATGGCCAACAGATATATGAAAAAAATCACATTTTGAATAATGTGATTATTCAAACATCACGAATGATCAGGGAAATACAAATCAAAACCATAATGAGATATTGCCTCATTCCTGTTAGAATGATTAACATCTAAAGAACAAAAGGCAAGAAATATTGGTCAGGATGTGGAGAAATTTGAATTTTTGCACACTGTTGGTGGAAATGTAAAATGGTGAGGAAGAGAGTATGGAGGTTCCTCCAAAAAGAAAAATAGACCTACCATATGAACTAGCACTTCTGGGTATACCCATATATCTGAAATCAGGATCTTGATGAGGTGTTTGCACTCCCATGTTCACTGCAGCATTATTCACAATAGCTAAAATGTGGAAACAACCATCATTGAATGATGAATGGATATAAGATTAAAAACGATGGTATATATACACAATGGAATGTTATTCAGCTTTTAAAAAAGATGGAAATCCTGTCATAGCCTACAATATAAATGAACCTGGAGGACATTATGCTAAGTGAAGTAAGCCAGTCACAAAAGGACAAATGCTGTATGATTTGACCCGAGGTATCTAAAATCGTCAAACACAGAGAAGAAGACTCAGCAGGTCCATGGGTCTCCTCCACAGACACAGTGTCAGTAACAAACCGACTCCATGGCCTGAAATGTCCAGGTGTCACCTCACCCCCACCTGTACAATTCCAATCCGTGTCTAAGAGCCTGACTCAGTGGGAACCATCCCATTGCTGGACTGAGGAAGAAGTGAACAGCATGAGCCAACACATAAAATGGTATATACACACTGGAGAGTGGACACACTCTTGAAGTTTATGGCTCTGAAACAACTTCAAGTTCAAAATGAATTTGCAGATCGAATTCAAACAAAATGACAAACAGAACGTTGAAATGAACAACACTGATGTAACATGATGGATGATGGACAGCTAACATTCAGCCACCACTGATGGCCTTATTATTGCACCAACTGGAATGCGGAAGATGGTTTGATTTTAGCATGTTTATCTTGCTGTGGGATGTATACAATGATTCTTCTAGCATTTTCCTCTAGTTAAGCTGCTGCAAAGCTTTGGTCCACACAGCATACTGGAGGATCAGTTGACTGTCTCTTGGCATAAATGTATGATTCACCTACTGGGTGGATCCAGGTTTTGTGGAGCCTGAATAGTCTACAATTTGGGTGGCTTTCTTTTGTGAAAATACAATAAAAACAAATGCCTCTAGTGCCCCTCCCAGGGCCTTGAAAGGGATCTATGCACACGAGAACTGTTGAAGCCCAAGTTTAATTACCTTCATGCTAAATCCATCTGTTTTCATGTATCAAGTCCTTCTTGATTGTTTTTCCCTTGTGTGATCAAGCAGTGTGATTTGGTAGCAATCAGAAGTGGCTTTTTCATTTTATTTTAAGAAGATCAACTTTAAATGACATATTCGTGCCTTTAATATCCTTCTCAAAAATGAAATTAAAGATTATTATTGACAACACAGGGATAGTTGAGAAAGATACTCCTATTAAGTTCTTTTCCCTTTATAAATTCCTCAGAGGAGAGATACAGAGACAAAGTTTTAGGGCTTCTGCTATACTTTGCTACAATTGACTTACAGTGGTCAACATTTGGGATGGAAATACAGAGGTGAGAAGTTCCCTGGAATAACTTTTTCCAGCCTGTCTGAATTCTTGGAGCTTTGCATACAGCCCCTGAAGGTTTCCAATCCCTGGGCCCCACATCTTATCCTGTTCCTGTCCTCATGTCCAGGTTGAAAGAACTTGTAGGGCCAAAGTGAACCTCAGGCTAGATTATCTGTGGGGCCCAGAGGGATAAACAGAATCCAGACACCAGGATTCATCTCAGGGACAAAGGTGGCGATCAGATAGGTCATGAGTCAGAGCCTAGGAACCATCAAACAGAGGTCATGGGGGTACACAAGGGCCAGGCTAGGAACAGAAATCAGGGTCAGAAAGAACTCAACAGCCAAGACCTTGGCTGGCATCTTGGCTGGCATGGTGGGGCAGGTATTAACATCATGGTAAAGCAAGTCTCATGCTTTGGCAGGGTGGTCTTCCTGCCGTCCTTGCCTGGTTGGGATTGTGTCTACAGACTGTTTTGGGGCCCATCAGTGCTGGTTCTGAAAGCCTGGATGAGGACAGGGAATGGGTGTGGCTCTTTCTGACTGGGGAGATTCTGGAATTACTTTGACTTGAGTCAGTTGGAGTACAAGATGTGGCCTCCCCCAGCCCTGAGGGATCTTCCTTCTAAGACAGGAGGATTTTCTGAGAAACCTTCAGACGAGTCTGCAGGGCCCTGTACTGAGCACATGCATTCTGATGAGCTGAGTTCCAAGAAAATGCTATCTGGGAAAGCTTTAGGGCTTGTCATTAAAAAAAAATCCTAACTTTCTATTTCCCTAACTTATGGGGTTACTATCAAGTTCAAGTAAGATTATATATGCATGTAAACGTGTTTTGTACTTGATGAGGAGCCACCTGTACCAGTTATTATAATCCTGTTTCTTTCCCATGAAAAAAAAAATAGTCAAACTCAAAGAAGCAGGGAGTTTAAAGGTGGGTTCCAAGGGCTGTGAGGAGGGGGAAATGAGAAGTTGTTCAGTGGGTATAAAGTTTTAGTCATACAAGATGAGTAAGTTCTACATATCTGATGTACAACATAGTGCCTATATTTAACAATACTGTTTTGTGCACTTAAACATTTGTTAAGAGGGTAGATTTCATGTTAAGTGCTCTTACCACAATAAAAAATTATTTGTTCTTTTTGCTGTTTAAATTCTCTTTATTCCCTGAACTATTGCTGTTTTCTTGGAGCCATTTTTTTTGTTTATTATTGATCTATTTTTTTGTTGCAAAAGTTTCTTCAAATGCTGATGAACCTTGGGTGTCTGTCTGTTCATGTATAACAATAATGAAATAAAATATAAACAACTTCTTAGGAACCCTATGCTTTGATAAAGCCAATCACATGGTATGTTTCATTTTGGGATGATCTGATAAGGAAACCTCTAGGATTAGAAACCAGAGGCCTTTTTCTCCAGGACTGTTTAATTTCTTCATTGAAGAAGACTCCTTCCCCTTGTCTGGGATAGTAGTCTGGTGGCTAATATTTCTGTGCACGGGGAATTGGAGGTTGAGGATAGTCAACTGTTCCATATCGAGACTTGTTAAGTAATCCCTGTGCTGTCAGTTCTATATCTCACTCCTTTTGTTGTCTCTGGTACTTCTGACCAGTTAGCTTTTCTGGGATTATAGAGGGCATTCTGACCTCTTTCTTGGTTCTATTCCTCTATGCATTCTCTAGGCTATTTCTTCTCTGCTCCACTTCATCATTTACCACTTCTACATCTACTTCAGAAAGCAGGTGTAAATTTCTTCAGAAATTTATTGATATCGCTGGCCCAGTGATGGTCCCTTTACTGTTGTCTTCATTTGGAGGGGGTGAATAATGCCTTTGTATTTTAATTTATCACTTCCAAAGAATGTTGGCCATCTCTGACCTGCTACTTGGTCATTTAGTCAACAAACACTTCTGGCTCCTCTATGGAGCTGGAGAGACAAGGGGGTTATCTATGTTTTAGTGAATTTGGAACCATCTTAAAAAGACAGGCAACACTATCTGAATTCTCTTGAACACTTGGTATCAAAATTACCTGAAATAATTGGATGAACTGAAAATATAAGATTTTGCTCTGACAGCATTGACACAGATTGAGGACAACTCTCTTTCCACCAGATCCTTGTGGTTAATTTTACAACATGACTTTGGATAGATTAGACTTTTGATAGGAGCAGCTGGAGTAGACACTCAGGCTTTGCCATAAGATCCTCTCTAGCTGTAAATTAGTTGAATTCTCAGAGCCTTGCATTTCTTTATCTGAAAAATGGTGCTAAGTAACAATAGTTATTTTAAAGGGTTATTATAAAGATTAACAGACTTGGTGCTTAGTAAGTCCTCAATAGATGTTAGCTGGGCAAACTCCAGAGCCTATGCTTTTATCACCGTGTTAAATTATTAATAGGAAAAAGTCAGCTGTTATTATGTTGTGCCTATAAATACTTATTGCTTGAGAGCATTTGTTTCCCCCAGGCAGAACATCATTGAACAGCATTTTTAAAATGCTCTATATTCCACTCTGACTGGTGCGACTCTGTTGGTTGGGCATTAGTCCACAAAATGGAAGGTCAGTGGTTCTATTCCTGGCCAGGGCACATTGCCTGGGTTGTGGGTTTGGTCCCTGGTTGGGGCATGTATGAGAGGCAACTGATCAATGTTTCTCTCTCACATCAATGTTTCTCTCCCTCTCCTTCCCTCTCTCTCTAAAAATAAATAAGTGAATAAATAAATAAAAATGTTGCATTTTCCACTACTACTTGGGAGTAAAAATGATGTTCTCTGAAGAATTGTGTTAGGTGAAGCAAAAGGGACCCAGTAAAATGAAAACATTGATTTGGTTTCATAAAATAAGAGTGGATAACCAACATGCCTAATGTAAAATTTAAATATAAGTGTATCTATATTAATATCAAATAATATAAAATAGCTATTATCATTCTTATTATTTCAGCAATGCTATCTTTAAGTCCTATATTCTTTTTTTTTTCTTTTCAAAAAGCAGTTGAAGCCCTGGCTGGTGTAGCTCAGTGGATTGAGTGCGGGCCTGCGAGCCAAACGATCGCGGTTCGATTCCCAGTCAGGGCACATGCCTGGGTTGCAGGCCAGTTCCCAGCGGGGGACGCACAAGAGGCAACCATACATTGATATTTCTCTCCCTCTCTCCTTCCCTTCCTCTCTAAAAATAAATTAAAAAAGAAAAAAAAAAGCAGTTGACTCAAGCCATTAGACCTACTGGCAGAAACCAACGACTATGCCCCATCATTTTATGTTTTATTTTTATTTTTAAAAATTTTATTTTTTGATACAGTTTACATTTTATATTATTTTGTTTTAGTTTCGTGTTAGACAATCATATACTTTACAAAGTGTTCCCCCTGATATTTCCAGTGCATACCTGTCACAATACATAGTTAATACACTATTATTGACTATATTTACTTTATTTTAAAGATTTTATTTATTTATTTTTTAGAGAGGGGAAGGGAGGGAGAAAGGGAGAGAAATAAATGTGTGGTTACCTCTCGTGTGCTCCCTACTGGGGACCTGGCCCACCACCCAAGCATGTGCCCGAGACTGGGAATCAAACTGGTGACCCTTTAGTTTGCAGTCCAGTGCTGAATCCACTGAGCCACACCAGCCAGGGCATTTTTTTCTTGATGAGTCTAGTTAAAGGTTTGTCAATCTGGTTTATCTTTTCAAAGAACCAGCTCTTGGATTCGTTGATCTTTTGTATCCTTTTTTGAGACTCTTTAAATTTTTAGATTTCATTTATTTCTGCTCTAATCTTTATTATTTCCTTTCATTTACTCACTGTGGGCTTTGGTGTTTTCTTTCAAGCTCCTTTTAGTGTAAAGCGATTATTTATTTGAGCTTTCTCTTGGGTGTTTTTATTATTATTATTTTTTTTTTTTTGAGATACGTCTGTAATGCTATGAATTTCCCTCATAGGATTGCTGTCCCAGTGTCCCACAGATTTTGGATTGTTGTGTTCTCATTTTCATTTTTTTTCAGGGTAGCTTTTGATTTCTTCTTTGACCTTGTTGTTGACTCATTCAATTGTTTAGTAACATGTTATTTAGCTTCCATGTCTTTTTGTGTTTTCCAGTGTTCTTTTTTTGATTGATTTCCAGTTTCGTAGTGTTGTGGTAAGAGGAGATGTTTGATATGATTGCAGTATTCTTAAGTTTATTGAGACTTGTTTTGTGTCCTAACATGTGGTCTATCCTAGAAAATGTTCCATGAGTACTTGAAAAGTATGTACATTCTGTTCCTTTGTGGTGAAATGCTGTGAAGATATCAATTAAATCCATTTGATCTAGTGTGTTGTTTAAGGCCACTGTCTCCTTACTGATTTTCTGTCTGAAAGATCTATCCATTGAAGTCAAAGGAGTACTAAAATATCCAACTCTTTCTGTATTTCTGTCTACTTCTTTCTTTATGTCCATCAAGATTTGCTTCACATATTTAGGTGCTCCTATGTAGGGTGCTGTGTAATGCTTCCTAGGGTTATATCCTCTTTTTTGGATTGTTCCCTGTATAATTACGTAGTGTCCTTCTTTGTATCTTATTATAGCCTTGATTTTAATGTCTATTTTGCTGGATATAAGTATTGCTACCCAGCTTTTTTCCCCTTTCCATGTGCATGAAGTATCCTTTTTCCATTCCTTTACTTTTAGTTTGTGTTTATCTTGCAATTTGAGGTGAGTCTCTAGGAGGCAGCATATATATGGGTCTTGTTTTCTTATCCATTCAGGTACCCTATGTCTTTTGGTTGGGCATTTAAGCCATTTACATTTAAGGTGATTATTGATAGATATGTATTTAGTGCCAGTTTATTATTAGACTATTTCCCTCTGTTTTCTTCTTTCTCTTTCCCTTCTTTCTTCCCCCTGCTCTTCCTCCTCCTTATCTTCTTCCTTTTCTTATTCTCTACCTCCTTCTTTCTTTTTGTAGCAACCCTTTAACATTTTTTTCGGAGTACTGGTGTGGTGTTAACAAACTCCTTTAGCTTTTTCTTGTCTGGGAGGCTTCTTATTTCTCCTTCTATTTTAAATGCCAGCCTTGCTGCATGAAGTAGCCTTGGTTGTAGATCCTTGATTTTCATCATGAATATTTCATGCTACTCCCTTCTGGCCTTAAATGTTTGTGTTGAGAAATCACATGACATTCTAATTGGTGCTCCCTTTTTTGTAACTACCTGTTTTTCTCTTGTAGCTCTTAGGATTCTCTACTTGTCTTTAAGCCTTGACATTTTTATTATGCTGAGCCTGGGTATAGACCTCTTCTTGTCCAACTTGTTTGGGAGTCTCTGAGTTTCCTGGAGTTGTGTGTCTTTTTTCTTCATCAGATTAGGGAAGTTTTGGTCATTGGGAGTGCTCTGCCTGAGAAAGATGGCTCCTGCAGTAGGGGGAATGACCCATCCACAGGATCCTGATAGTTGTTCCTTCAGCTGTCTCTCCAAGCTACCAGCCCCAGACTCTGCTCAAATGTCTCTAGCCCACCCTGCCCTTCCTCTGCCAGTGGCCAGAGTAAGTGGATGCAAACTGAATGTTGTGTGTTCTCCTTTAAGAGGCTCTCTGGGTCTCTAGGTGTCTCTTCCTGGAAGACAGAAACATAGCTGCTTTTCACAGCCATATGTTATTTGGGTTCCTTTCCCAATTGTGGTGCTGTAGGCTGGAGAGCCAAGCTTGGGGTTTTGACACCATCCTTCTCAGGGGGAACCCCTGGCTGCTGAAATATCCCTCCATGACTCAGCTGCTGCCAGTGGGAGTCCAGTCAGTCTCTCCCACCTCCTCCACACTCCCTACCAGTCTCATTGTGGTGATGTGGCTTATTCTGTCTGTTTGTGGTTATAAGGCTTCTCTCCAGCTAGTGTTAAATTTGTTATTTAGAATGATTTTTCTATAATTTAGTTGTAATTCCTGTTTGGTCCTAGGAGGTGGTTATTATAGCTTCCACTTACGCCTCTGCTATCTTGGTCCTCTGCACTGATCTGTTTTAGGGGCCAGTGAATTTTGTCTCTCAGGCCAAATCTGGCCCACAGGCACTACTCAGGCAAGCTAGCATTGTAAATGGAGAAGACGTATCCTGCTCATACTCCTGTGCTCCATTGCCCTCTCTGCTCCCAGTACCTGCTTCCCCTTCTTGCAGCCATGCCTTGTTGATGCCTAGGGCTCACACTGGTCTCTGCCTATTTGTTGGAGGCTCCACTGTTGGCAGTTGCCAGCATTGAGTAGTGGAATCTCAGTCTGGTGGAATCTCAGTCTGGGAGTTGGTGACTAGTAAGTTGCCTCACCTGTGGCCACCTGCCCAAGATAAAGCAGCCTAGCTTTCTGGGAGAAGAGAAAACAGCCAAGCTTTCTAGCACATCACTGGTTGTGCTGTGTTATGGGTATTGCTGGGGCCTGAAGTGAAACTGGCTGTGCTGACTACCACTCTTCCCTCCAACCTGCCAGGCCTTTTTCCTTTAGGTAGAGTGACAAGTCATCCTGGTTTCCCGGAGATAGAGGGGATTCCCAGGACATGGGGCTCTCACAGCTAAATCAAAGGCAGTCCCAGGCAAATCAGTCTGGTTAGTCAGTAGTTAGCTTACTCTTTGTCTGGTAGCTCTTCATCTCAAAAAGATCTCAAATGGAGACTTCCAGACTTATTCACCAAGTGGAATGACCCACAAGTAAACAGGGTGGGGTGAGGTAGGAGTCATTCTCTTGTTTACATAAGTACCTACATAATATCTTCAATTTTGTCATTTGGCATGACAAGCCTAACCTGTTTACTATCTAGCCCTTTAGAAAAAAAGTTTGCTGATCTCTTTTTTTATTATTTTCATGCTAATACCATATCATTTCAAAGGTAATATGGTTTTCTAATAAATTGATATTTGTGCGGTGCATATCCCCTCATTCTTCTTCAAATTTTTCTTGGCTGTTCTTGGACTATAACTCTTCTATATTGATTTTAGAATCAGTTTGTCAAGTTCCATGAGAAAAATGCCGTCAGGATTTTGCTTGGAATAGAATTGAATGATAATCTTCATTATGATGCTACATGTATTTGGTTAGTTTTATTCCTAAGTGTATTATATGTTTCTTGCAGTTGTGAATGATATTTACAAATATATACATTAATACATTTTCTAATTGATTATTGCTGGTATATTGAAATTTGTGTGTTATTTTGATATCCATCAACATTACTGAATCTCTTACTAGTGCCAATAGTGCCAATAAATTGCAGATTCTTTAGATTTTCCTATGTAACTTGCAAATAATGGCAATTTTCTCTCTTTAAAATATCCTCTCTCATTTCTTTTAAAAATATGTTTTTATTTATTTTTTATTGTTGAAACTATTACAGATGTTCCCCATTTCCCCACCTTTGCTCCCCTCCACTCATCATCCTCTGGCCTTCACCACATTGTTGTCTGTGTCCATGGGCTATGCATATATGTTTTTTGATACATATATTCTATGCTAATCTCTTCTGATCTCCCCTACCAGCCCTCCCTCTGAGATCCATCAGTTTGTTCCATGTCTCTATGCCTCTGGTTTTATCTTGTTCATCAGTTTATTTTGTTCATTAAATTTCACATAGGAGTAAGATCATATGGTATTTGTCTTTCTCTGACTGGCTTATTGTGCTTAGCATAATGTTCTCCAGGTCGATCTATGCTGTTGCAAAGGTTAAGAGTTCCTTCTCTGACCAATCCCCCAGTCTTAGAGTAGAAACAGTGATAAGGATTTTTTATTCATTTTCTGATACTAAAGAGTGTTATTCTAATGTTTCACCATTAAATATGATGTTTATTGCAGGGTTTTAGTAGCTACCTTTAAATAAACCAAGGAGTTTCCTTTTTGTTCTACTTTGACTAAGAGGTTTTTTTAAAATTGTGTGAACAGGTATTGACTTTTGTCAAACACTTTTTCTGCACCTAGGCTATATTTGATGAATTTCTCTACCTTGGGCACTTAATTTTCTGAATTACATGGATTTTTTTAAACTAAATTTGCATTAGAAATACATTGCTGGGTTTGATAATATTTAATTTAGGATATTTCATCAATATTCATAAGGCAGATTGTCCTGTTTTTGTCCTTCATTTGCACTGTTCTTTTCTAGTGTTGGTATGAAGGTATACTAGATTCACAAAAGAAATTGGAGAAATTAACTTCTCTTTTTTCTGGGATATTTTATATAAGATATGGATTATATATTTTTGAAAATTTAGAACTTGCCTCCAAAACCATATGGGCCTTTGACAGCTAAATTTAATCTATTATCATTTATTGTGAATACTGATATATTTGAACTTATTTTTGTTTTGTTTTTAATAACCTTTTTTTATGTTTTATTGCTTATGCTATTGCAGTTGTCCCAATTTTTTCTTCCTTCACCCCCATCCACCCATCCCACTGCCACTTCCATAGTCAATCCCCACACTGTTTTCCATGCTGTGGGTCCTTCATGTATGTTCTTTGACTAATCTCTTCACTTTCTTTCAATCAGTCCTGACCTTCCTTCTCCACTGTTACAGCTGTCAGTCTATTGCATAATTCTATGCCTCTGGTTCTATTTTTCTCATTAGTTAATTTTGTTCATTAGATTCATCTTTTAAATGAGATCATATGGTATTTGTCTTTCACCAACTGACATTTCACCTAGCATAATAGTCTCCAGATCCATCCCTCCTGTTGCAAAAGGTAGGACCTCCTTTTTTATGTGCTGTGCTGTGCAAATGTAAATTTGCACAATGTTCCATTGTGTAAATGTTCCACAGTTTTTTAATCCACTCATTCACTGATAGGCACTTAGGTTGCTTCCAGCACTTGGCTATTGTAAATTGTGCTGCTATGAACATTGGGGTGCATAGGTTCCTTTGTATTGGTATTTTGTGATTCTTAGGGTATATTCCCAGCAGTAGAATCTCTGGGTCTAACATATTGAGATATAATTCATATACTATAAAATTCTTACTCTTAAAATGTAAAATCAGTGGCTTTTGGTATATTGAGAGAGTTGTGCTGTCATCATAATTTCATTTTAGAATACTATCATCAAACCAAAAAGAAACCCTGTACAAATCAACAGTCACTTATAATTCCCTCCTTCCTCCAACCCCTGGCAAATACTTACCTACTTTATGTCTCTATGAAGTTGCCTATTCCTGGCATTTCACACAAATGGAATCATAAAATATGTGATCTTCTGTGTCTGGTTTCTTTGATTTTTCATAGCGATTTCAACGTTCATTCATGTTTTAGCATATGTCAGTAGTTTATTACCTTTTTTGGCTGCCTAATAGTCCATTGTATAGGTATAATATGTTTTGTTAATCCATTTATCAATTGATGAACATTGGGTTGTTTCAACTTTTTGACTACTATGAATAATTCTGCTTATGAGCATTCATTTATAAATTTTTGTGTGGACATGTTTTCAGTTTTCTTGAGTATATACCTAGGAGTGGAAGTGCTGGCTCACATGGGAACTTTAACATTTTGGGAAACTTTCAATGATGATTCTTCTTATTGATCAAGTTTTCTTTATTTTTATTTCTACCCTCTACTCATTTGGAAGTCATACATTTTATTTCAGTTGTTCTCATAGTTTCTTTAAAAATTTAAATGAATAGGTGACCCCTTTAATGTTTACAGATAAATGTAACTTAATACAGTCTAATATCAATCAAGATATCTATTTTACTGAACAATTTCAGGGCAGAACACCAATACTTATCACCATCCCCCTTTCCATGTTATTGTTTAGTATATTGACTTTATTATTAATCACCTCTAGCTATTATTATTGTTTATTTTTATACACAGCACTTTAAAAATTTGCCAACACATTTTTCAGTTTTTCTGATCATCTTTGTTTCTTGTGTCCTACTCTTTCTCCTAAAATTATTTTTTCCCCTTACCTGAAGTATATGTATTTTCATTGTGTTTCAGCAAGGGTCTGTGAGTAGAGAATGCTTTTAGTCTTCTTTATCTGAAATTGTCTTTTGTTTACTCCCACTCTTAATGATAGGCTTCTGGGTAGCAAATATTTTTCCTCATCACTTTTAAGCTATCATTCCATTTTATTTGAGCTTCTACTGTCAATCTCATCATCATGCCTTTGTAGAATATTTTTGTTTGTTTTACATTTGGTATTCTCCATTTTCACTATGTCTAGATGTGCTTTTTTTACTAATCCCGCTTAAGGCTCAGTGTGCTTTGATTTGAAAAGTAATGTCTTTCTTCAGTTATATACAATTTCCGGCCATTATCTCCTCAAATGTTGCCTATTCTCCATTCTGTTTAATTTCTTCTGTAACTCATTTTCTACATATTGTGAATGGGATTTTAAAGTAATACTACCTCTTTTTAAAGTATATTTTATTGATTATGCTATTACAGTTGTCCTATTTTTCTCCCCTTTATCTCCATCTGCCTGATACCCCCATTCCTTCCACTATTCCCCCTCCCTTAGTTCATGGCCATGGGTCATACATGTAAGTTCTTTGGCTTCTCCATTTCCTATACTATTCTTAATCTCCTCCTGTCTATTTTCTACCTACCAATTAAGCTTTTTATTCCCTGTACCTTTCTCCCTATTCTCTTCCCTCCCTCTCACAGCTAATAATCCTCCATGTGATCTCCATTTCTGTGATTCTGTTCTTGTTCTAGTGTTTGCTTAGTTTGTTTTTATTTTTCCTTTTTGTTATTTTTAGATTTAGTTGTTCATAATTGCTAGTTTATTGTCATTTTACTGTTGATAGTTTTGATCTTCTCTTTTTCTTAGATAAGTCCCTTTAAGATTTCATATAATAACGTCTTGGTGATGATGTACTCCTTTAAATTTACCTTATCTGGAAAACACTTTACTTGCCCTTCCATTCTAAGTGATAGCTTTGCCGGATAGAGTAATCTCGGATGTAGGTCCTTGCCTTTCATGACTTAGAATGCTTCTTTTCAGTCCCTTCTTGCCTGCAAGATTTCTTTTGAGAAATCAGCTGATAGTCTTACAGAAACTCCTTCGTAGGTAACTCTTTTCTTGCTGCTTTGAAGATTCTCTCCTTATCTTTAATCTTGGCATTTTAATTGCGATGTGCCTTGGTGTGTTCCTCCTTGGTTCCAACTTCTTTGGGGCTCTCTGAACTTCCTGGACTTGGATGTCTTTTCGCTTTGACAAATTGGAGAAGTTTTCTTTCACTATTTTTTCAAGTCAGTTTTCAATTTTTTGCTCCTTCTCTTCTTCTGGCACCCCTATGATTCAGATTTTGGAACATTTAAACCTGTCCCAGAGGTTCCTAAGCCTCTCCTCATTTTTTTTACAAATCTAAACTACTTCATTTATCTGTAATTAAATTTATTGAGGTGACATTGGTTAATAAAATCATATAATTTTCAAGTATACCATTCTATGATATATAATCTTATATTGAATTGTATACTTACCACCCAAATTCAAATCTTCAAAGCTAATATATTTGACCCCCTTTACTCTTTTCTACCCCTAGCCCCTTTCCTTCTGGTAAACACCATACTGTCGTCTGTGCTTATGAGATTTCTTTTGTTTTTGTTCTTATTCATTTGTTGCTTTCAGTTTTATATCCCACATAAGAGTGAAATCACAAGGTTTTTGACTTTTTATGTCTGACTTATTTTACTTAGTATGATATTCTCAAGATCCATCCATGTTGTCATAAATGGCAGTATTTTATCTTTTCCTATGTCTGAGTAATATTGCATTGTATATATGTACCACATCTTCTTTTTTCAATCATCTACTGAGGGACACTTTGGCTGTTTTGATGTCTTAGTCAATGTGAATAATGCTGCAGTGAACATAAGAACCCATATATCTTAGCAAATAAATGTTTTTTAAGAGTTTTAAAAAGTTATTATTTATTATTTTATTTAAAAAATTATATTCTTTTTTAAAAGTATTTTATTTATTTATCTTTAGAGGGGAAGGGTCAAGGAGAGACATATCAATGTATGGTTGCCTCTTGTGTGTCCCCTGCTGGGAACTGGCCTGCAACCCAGGCATGTGCCCTGACTGGGAATCAAACTGCAATCCTTTGGTTCACAGGCCCGTGCTCAATCCACTGAGCTACACCAGCCAGGGCTTATTTTTTTATTATTGTTCAAGTAGAGTTGTCTCCATTTTTCACCCTACCACTTCCCCTCATGCCACCAATCCTCACCTCACCCCTTGATCCTACCCCCTTTTGGCTTTGGGCATATGTTCTTTAAACATGATCCTTGATGACCCTCCCCCTTTTCCCTCCATAATTCCCCTTCCCCTCCCCTTTGGTTACTGTTGGTTTGTTCTTTATCTCAATGTCTCGGGTTATGTTTTGCTTGCTTGTTTGTTTTGTTGATTAGGTACCACTTATAGGTGAGATCATATGGTATTTGTCTTTCACCACCTTGGGTTTTTCACTGAGCATAATGCTCTCCAGATCCATCCGTGAAGTTGTGGGGGTAGAAGGTTCTTCTTTCTTTCTGTTGCATAGTATTCCATTGTGTAAATGTACCATAGTTTTTTGATCTACTCATTTACTGGTGGGCACTTAGGTTGCTTCCAGCACTTGGCTATTGTAAATTATGCTGCCATGAACATTGGGGTGCATAGGTTCATTTCAATTGATGTTTCAAGACCCTTAGGGTATAATCCAACAGTGGTATTGCTGGGTCAAAATGCAGTTCCATTTTTAGTTTTCTGAGGAAATTCCATACTGTTTTCCACAGTGGCTGCACCAGTCTAGATTCCCACCAACAGTACACTAGGGTTCTCTTTTCTCCACAACTTCTCCCACACTTGTTGTTTGTTGATTTGTTTATGATGGCCATTCTGACCGGTGTGAAGTGGTATCTCATTGTGGTTTTAATTTGCATCTCTCTGATGGCTAGTGATGCTGAGCATCCTTTTATATGTCTATGGGTCCTCTATGTCCCCTTGGAGAAGTGTCTGTTCAGGTTCTTTGCCCATTTTTTAATTGGGTTGTTTGTCTTCCTGGAGTGGAGCCATGTGAGTTCTTTATATATTTTGGAGATCAAACCCTTGTCCAAGGAATCATTTCATTTTACTTTTTAATTCCATTATTTATTTATTTATATTTAGAAATAAAACCTATTATCATATTCCAAGGTATTGTTTGGTATTCTCATATTGTTATTACTTTCTAGAGTTATAGTTTTAGTGCTTAAGCATAAATATAAGAATTTAAAAAAATATACGGATATATTTAAAAATATACTCCCCATGTATAATGCACACCCTTATTTTTCCCTAAAAATGTGGGCAAAATCTGTATATTATACATAGCAAAATACAATAATCACATTTTCCATCAGTTTTTATCTTTCTCTGCTAATGATATTCCCAGCTAACTTTTACTATTTACAAAGTCCCTCTTCAACTATATCTAATTTGCAGTTTTACTTCTCTATTTAGTTTTTAATTTCAATGACTGTATTTCTACAAGTTCTTTTTGTTTCTTCTTCAAATTTCCACTCTTCCTTTATCTTTTAAATTATTTTAAACAAACCTATTTGATAATCACCTTCAATTGTTTATTTTATTCAGTTCTTAGAATGCTAATCCTGCTGTTTGTGACAACTGATTGTTTCTCACAATGGTTAATTTCCTTAGGTGGTTTCTATGTTTTATTATAACCTCAGGATTGTCTTTTCTGTGTGTATTCCATGCACCCTAGGATATAGAGCTGTCTCTAAATAGTGTATCTAAATAATTGTTTTTGATTCTGCAGGAGATTTAGATGTTTTACTAGTTCTAGATCATGTTTTATGTTAATTTATTGTCCTATTACATGTGAGTAATGTTTACGAGAGCAACCCCCAGAGGAATATGTCACAGACTTAGAATATATGACTTTGCATAGAAGACTTTATTTTCAATGCATAGCCCCCAGGAGCCTATAAGTGTCCTTGGTGTTTTCCTGAGATGATGGGTGAAATCGTTCTAATCTTTATACAGAATGGATTGATTTTGAGGATCCTAATTTTAAACAAGAGCCTAAATTTCAGTTTTCTGGTTTCCTATTCCTTTAGGAGTGTTAATGCTGTATATGTGTTCAACTGTTAGAGTCTCACTTCAAGTAAACTCAATACAATGTACTGAGTTATCTGTTCACCAAATGATTATTTATTTTACAGAGGATCCACTCAAGATTTTTTCTAAATAGCCATTGATGTATTGTACAAAAATGTGATTTAATTTCCAAAAATTCAGTCTATGTAAAACCTTGCATAGTACTCAACAAATACTGAATAAATGAATGACTGAATGAATGTAAAACTAACTACTGTGGCATGAAACTGAAAATTCCAATTTATTAAAACCTACAGGGTAAAAAATGATACAAATTAGCAATAGTAAGTTGAAAAATCATAAGTGCAACAGGCAAACTATTAAAATTAAAACCATGACTGGCCCCAAACTCAGTAATTGGCACATAGGAAAGTTCATTATTTTGAAGCTAAATATAAAACTGCTTCCTGAACATTCAGCCTGTGAAAAAAAATTCTACTGTTTTTTTGTGACCTGGGAAGTTAAGTTAAACTTCACATGGGGCTGTGTATTAAATAAGAGACATCTTTATGGCATGTGCACAAATAAGTAACTGATCCAAACTCCATTTCTTGAGTTACAATAGAGTTTTCAGTGTCAAGAAAGTCAGGTGAGTTTTGTTGAAGAGAAAGAACCACAGGAGAGATAAAAGAAAGTTATAAAAGCATAATGGAAACATAAAATAGTATTATGTTCTAGATCTTAAAAACACAAAAGGGGAGGGGGAAGCCATTTTGAGCACTTACTGTGTTGTACAACAGTATGCTGTATATTTTTTAATAAGAAAGGGCAGATCAGCTTGAGATTTATTTATTTATTTAGATTTTTTATTGTTACTCTAATACAGTTTTCCCAATTTTCCCCCTTTGCCCTCCTCCACACAGCCCGCTGCCTGCTACCACAGTCAATCCCCATACCATTGTCCATGTCCATAGATAATGTCCATCCAAGCCAATGGTTTACAAATGACACAAAGCATTTTTTGAATACAAGGCAAAGCTATAGCAGTACTACTTTTCTTTTTTTGTTAAATGAGGCTAAGTTGTTGGCACCACATAGGCTTTTATTAATACAATGCTGAGAAGGAAGTTCTACATTTATGAGGTAAGAAAGAAAGGACAAATGGAGTTTAATTCACAACTGTATTGTGTCTCAAAAACTGTGTTATGTCCAGATTCATAGTCTCCAAAAAGTTTGGGGAATGATTTCATATTCCTATAGGAGCTAAGAAGAAATAGGGGAGCTTTTAGTTCCATTGAAATTTCAAGATGAGCAAAAGATGGAAAGATGGAAGGAGTTAATTTGATTATAAAATATTTCACTACTTTCTATTGGTGTCATTTGAATTTGGGGCCCCATGCAGACATTTTCAGAATTGTAAAATAAATGAGTTCTGTCAATGGTGGGAAATGTCATCCTTGAGGAGAACTTCATGGTTTTGCACCCAATCCCTGCGTTTTATAAATAGGAAAATTTAGGCTCAGAGAGAGCTAGCTAGTGACTTGCCTGATGTTATGCAACAAGTCATGAGAGAATTGGGACAAAAACTCAGGTCCTTAACTCCTACTCTGGTATTATTTCTGATATCTAAGTTGAAACTCTGTTTGTTTGCTTGTTTGTTTAAACAGCTGTATTATTTTCCTTGGGCTAGCATAACAAAGTACCAAAACCTAGGTGGCTTAAATATGGTCTATTATATGTGGAATCTAGTGAACTAAATAAACTAATGAGCAGAACAGAATCAGAGGCTTACAATCATGGGATAGATTGATAGCTGTCAGATGGAAGAGGGGAGTAGGGACTGTATCAAAGAAGGTGAAGGGATTAGCCAAAGAACATGTATGAGGTCTGTCTGGAAAAGTCCAGCCATTGTTAATATAATGAGAATGGTTTGTGCAACATCAATGTAACCTGGCAGCCAAGGAGAGTGGGCTGGAATGCACATGCGTGAACAATGATGACTTCACTGTACTAGTCAATGGGGGCAGTAGACGCCACTGAGTAAACATGTGTACTGTGTGGCTGTCGCATTCAAAATGACTGAGTAGAGCAACATATCTGCATCGAATTTTGTGTGAAGCTTGAACATTCCTCTATGGAAACTATTTGGATGATTCAGAAGGCCACAGCTATTGGCAGCTGGTGATTGGCAGCTTCATCATGACAATGTGCCTGCCCGTGCATCACATCTCATGCAGGCTTTTTTTGGCAAAATGTCAAGTCATCCAGGTGACTCAGTCCCCACTACAGCCCCAATTTGGTGCCCTGTGACTTCTGCCTTTTCTCCAAACCAAAATCACCTTCAAAAGGGAAGAGATTTCAGACTGTCAGTGAGGTTCAGGAAAATATGATAGGGCAGCTGATGGCAATTGGGAGAACTGTGTGAAGTCCCAAGGTGTCTACTTTGAAGGGGTCTGAGGCATTATTGTCGTATGTACAATGTTTCTTGTGTCTTGTATCTTCTTCTATAAAAGTCTCTCTTTTTCATATTACATGGCCGGAAACCTTCTAGACAGATCTTGTGTGCATGATCTATTGACAAAGACAATGGTGTGGGGATTGCCTGAGGGAAGTGGGGTGGCTGAGTAGAGGGGGGCAAAGGAAGAAAACTGGGATAATTATAATAGCATAAATAATAAAATATAATTACCCCCCCCCCGGAAATTTATTGTCCCACAGTTCTGAAGGCTAGAAAGCCTGAAATCAAGGTGTCAGCAAGGACATGGTCCCTCTAAGACTCTGGGTAGAATTATCTCTTTCCTTTTCCTAGCTTCTGGTGGCAGTGATTGATCCTTGGTGTTCCTTGGCTGGCAGCTGCAGCACTTAAGTATCTGCCTCTGTCTTACAGGGCATTTTACCTTTATATATCTGTCCATGTTGAATTAGGGACTAATCTAATGATTTCATCTTAATTTGATTAAATTTGCAAAGATTGTATTTATAAATAAGGTCATATTAACAGGTACTGGGAATTTGGGTTTTAACATATCTCTTTGGAAGACGAAATTAAACTCATATGTATCAGCTTTATTGAGATATAATCTGTACATTATACTGTATATACTGTACAATTCATGTGTTTACAGTGTATAGTCTATAATTGTTAGTATATTTTTAGGATTGTCGCCATCACTACAATCTAATTTTAGAATTTCCATTCCCCCTAAAAAACTCCATCCCCATTAGTAGCCACTCCCCATTTCCCTTGTCCCTGTCCCAGCCCTAAGGAATTACTGATCTAATTTTTGTTTATAAATATGCTTGCTTTGGGTATTTTATATAAATGAGTCATACAATATGTGGTCCAATGTGACTGTTGTTTCAGTTAGAAAAATGTTTTTAAGTTTGATTTAGGTCATAGCATGTATCAGTCCTAAATTCTTTTTTTGGGCTGAATAATATATTCCCTTACATAGATATACTGTATTTTGTCTATCTATTTATCAGTTGATGGATATTTGAGCTTCCACTTTTGGGATATATGGATATTGCTACTAGGAACATTTGTTTACAAACTTTTGTGTGGAGATATGTTTTGGTTTTTCTTGGGTATATAATGAGAAATGGAATTACTGGGTCACATGGTAACTATTTAATCATTTGTGCAATTATCAGATGGTTTTCTATATTGCCTGCATGGTATTATGTTCCCAATAGAAGTGTATGAGGATTCCAATTTCTCCACATCCTCCCTAGAACTTGTCATTATTTATTTATTTATTTTGTAGCCATTCTAGTGGGTATGAAATGGTATGTCATTGTGATTTTAATTTGCATTTCCCTAATGACTAATAATGATCAGAATCTTTTTATATGCTTATTGGTCATTTTAGTATCTTCTTTGAAGAAACATCTGTTCAGACCCCTTGACCATATTTCAAATTTAGTTGTTTGTATTTTTATTGTTTAATTGTAAGTTTTTAAAATAGTCTGGACACAAGTCCCTTATACGATACATGATTTGCAAATATTTTCTCCCATTCTGTTGATCTTGTTTCACTTTTTTTCATGGTGTCTTTTGAAGCTAAAAAGTTTAAAATTTTGATAAAGTCCAAATAATCTATTTAGTTTTTTGGTGCCATATCTAAGAATACTTTGTAAAATCTGAAGTCATGAAGATTTACCTCTGTTTTCTTCTAAGAATTCTATAGTTTTAGCTGTTGTATTTAGGCCTTTGATTTATTTTGAGTTAATTTTGGTGTAGGTTGCGAGTTAAGGACTCATATTTTTTTTGCATATGTCTGTCCAGCTCTCCCAGCACCATTTATTGAGAAGAAGATTTTTCCCAATGACAGGTAATGGCACCCTAGTAAAAAAAGTAGTTGAACCTAGACACATGGTTTTATTTTTGGATTCATGATTCTATTCCTCTGATCTATATGTCTATCCTGTGCCAATACCATACTGTCCTGATTACTGTTGCTTTTTAGTAAGTTTTGAAATTGGAAAGTGTGAGTCCTCCTACATTGTTCTTTGTTTTCAAGGTTGTTTTTGCTATTCCGGGAAACTTGCAATTCCATATTAATGTTAGAATCTGCTTGCCAATTTCTACAAAGAAGTCAGCTGGGATTCTAACAGAGATAATGTTGAATCTGTAGATTAATTTGGAGAATAATACCATTTTAACAATATGAAATTTTCTAATCCATGTACACGGGATATTTTTCCATTTACTTATATTTTTAATATCTTTCATCAATGCTTATAGTTTTACAGACAAACAAGCAATATACAACCAGAGACATTGAAATAAAGAACAAACTGACAGTAACCAGAGAGAAGGGGGAAGAGGGATAGTGGGAGATAATTGGGGAGATAATCAAGGAACATGTCTAAAGGACACATGGGCAAAGCCAAAGGGAGGTAGGTTTGAGGGGGGGAGGCAGGGATGAGTGGGGCTGGGGGGGATGTGGTGGGGTGAAAATGGAGACAACTGTACTTGAACAACAATTTTAAAAAGCTCACAGTTTTTAGAGTATAAGGTTTTCAATTATTTAAAAAATTGTTAGTGTTTTATTTTTTGATGCTATTATAAATATAATTGTTTCAGTAACTTTATTTGTTGATTGTTCATTGCAATTATATAGAATAAAATTGATTTTTATATATTGATCTTGTTTATTCAACCTTGCTGAACTTTTTTATTAGCTATAATAGATTTTAGTGGATTCCTTAGTGTTTTCAATATACAAGATCATGTCATCTGCAGATAGAGAGTTTTACATCTTTTTTTCCCCAATATGGATGCCTTTTTTTTTCTTGCCTAATTGCCTGGGCTAAAACCAGTAGTACAATGTTAAATAGAATTGGCAAAAGCAAGCATCATTGTCTTATTTTTTGATCTGAGAGGGAAAGCTTCAGTCTTTCACTATTAAGTATGTTAGCTGTGGACTTTGAAGCTCAGTTTCAACTAGTTTCAACTGATCTATCCAACTTTTTCCCCCACTATCAACCTTTGAATGCCTGTTGCACACCTCTCCAATCCCAGCCTTGCTCACAAAGACCCACTAGTCTAAATAGCCTAGTTTTAAAAATCCTTTTCTTTACATGTCCTGTTTGTTTTTGTCTTTACACCCATTACTCATAGTAAAAGAGCATTTCCTTTTCTTCCAATAATCTAGCTCATACTCTTTCTTCCTCAGGATAGAGCTCCATTTCCCAGATTATTGCATCACTACCTCTTCAACAGACACAGGTGGCTATATATACCTGTATGGACAAACACACATATGTGATTCCCAGACTCCCCATTTCCTGGGTGCTTGAAGTTAATTTACATTTTGTTTCAGCTTATACCACTTTGTAAATGCTCTTAAGTTATTTCTGATATCTTTGTCTTGGCTCCATCAACTACACTTTAGATTTCTACAGGGCAAGGAACAGGAGCCCTGTATTTCAATATCATCCATAACAGGACTCAACACAAATGCTTATAGAAAAATAAGGCATTTAATAAAAGCTGACAGACTTCAGTCAAATTTTGTTTGTCCAGAAGAACCCTCTCTTCTTGGTGGGCCGCTATGAAAATCAGAGACTGTCTGGATGCCACTCATACCTCTGTTAGTAACCCATTTCTATTTCTAAGCCATTTCTCTTCTTCTCCTCATATTGGCTGAGTTTCAGAGGGAGATAATTGGCTCCATCAATTTTTATAGCTTAATGAAAGTCTCAACTATGTTTGCTTGCTTTTCCTTGCAGCCAAGGCAAAGTCATCCCCACAGTCATTGTTTAGAGAATGTGTGATTTTTATATTGTCACCATTAAAGAAATACAGTGCACTAGCTGTGACCTCAAACATGACCTTTTTTTTTTAAAGTGCATCTTAGTGTGAAATGTTCCTTCTTAAGGCCAGGACCATTCTGGAGTTTAAGGATTTATAATAAAGGTCCCAGATTCCTGAGCACAGTGCCTACTGTTGTTTTTTTTTTCCTGTGGCATTTACCTGTTTTTCTTTTGTACTTTACTGCAACTAAGATATTGACATCTCCCTGTTCTACCTCATTAACTGTGGCAAATGTCACAGACTGAAAATCCTTTGCAATAAGCATACTACAAATAACAGAATATTGGGATCAGTGTTGCTGCCTTAACAATTAAAAAGGCAGGCTGCATACCAGTTTCAGGAGAAAAATGGTTTTTATTAGGCACTTGCTGAACATGTGGCCTGTGGAAGGCATGTGGGGATAGGTAAGCAAATACACAGTTGCTATTGTAGAGGAACTTACAGTCTTACTGAGGTGATAAGACTAACATACCTCAAACAGAGAATCATTAGATTGGAAGTGCTGTGTGATAATTCCTAAACAATGGCAGAGGAGCATACCATCAGTGTGACTTGGAATCAAGGAAGGTCTTTGAGAGTAGTTACTCTTAAAGTACTTTCTGACTTGGAAGGATTTTGATGGAGAAATTAAAGGCATGCAAAGAAACTGATATCCAAGATGGTAGCAGAGTAGCTGGCAGCTCCATTAATCTGCTCTCAGACATGGACTGGATTTGAAGTCAGAACACAGAGCAGAGAGTGAGTAAAAGCATCTGAGTGAATGTGTGCACAGATGAGAATGTGGGGAATGTGCAGGAATATGCAGGAACTAGCCCACCTATGGGGCACCCAGGGGCCAATGACCCGGTATTTCTAGGCAGACTACCATGGCTGCCCAGCCCAGTACTACTGGCTTCACAGAGTCAGGGTGGCTATAGATTGGTTCAGGACCTGCAAGCTACCAGGTAAGTGAGAGAAGGCCTTCGAGGTGCAGGCTCCAGAAACAGCATGGTGATCACAGGTATGCCCAGGGATGAAGATTGCTATAGGGAGTGGGGTCACCACTCTGTCACTGCTTTGTGCTATAGTAGAGCTGAGGGGATCTTCCCAATGCTATCTGGGAAAGATTCAGAGAGAAACTTTACCTAAAACTGTTGGAGGCACTGTAAGGAGGTGGTCAACCCTGACCATGAGAGACTGTATGACATTTGCAGTCGAGTGGAGAACAAGGCCCCCTAGGGACTGGCACTACAGCATGAGGGTCATACAGAAACTCTTTTAAAAGGGTTACTGATGCGTGACCTCAGGCTTCACAAGGACCCGAGCTCACACACCTGTGTACACAGGCGGGGTGCAGCAGCTTTGCTAATGAAAACTCAGAGGCATAGAATATACTGAAGGAACAGGAGGACCCAACCCAACATGGCTAGCAAGCACAGGGTAGAGCAGATTGGAGAATTCAGGCCAAACCTCCTGCGAGAGAGTGGCAGGGTTGGGTCTGGAAGGCAGGAGCTGAATGCCTGAGATTTGCTACAGTCAGACAGAGCCTTTCACAGGCAGGTGAACCCAACTCCCACCTGTGGAATAACAGGCTCGGTGGATCAGCGAGGGCAGACTCATCAGTTTCTTGTTGCCTACATTCCTCAGGGGAAAGAAGCAAAAGGACCAATAGGGCCCTTTGCCAAACATTACATGCTACACAGCTCTTCCATCCCGATTTACTAAACCCATCAGAGCAAAGAAAATAGAGACAAGCACAGCAAGATGCCATCTTCTCTCCTGCGAAACTGTTTAACATTCATTTCATGTCCTTAAAGTTTGGGCATAATATGGCACCAGATTTCATAATACAGTTTATTTCAAACCTCATATATTGCTCTTACGTTCTCATACTCTATACTATCTCCTTCCTCCCATTCATATTTTTGTTTTAATTTCCATTTTCTTTCTTGCTATGACTTGTTTCTATTCCTCACTATTACTATTGCTTACTGCTCCAGCCTCTCAAAAACATTTGTGATTGTCATTAGTCATCTCACATTCCTTCTCCTGTTCTTAAAATACCCTTATTCTTTCTCCACTTTTATCAATCTTTGCTCACAGGTTGTGGATAAAGTGGTTGTTGTTACAGTTCCTCAATCTAATCTGTAGATAGTGACTATTTTTGTATTTCAGATCTCAAATTTCACTATTCCCCTCTCCTACTCCATTTTGCCTTCCTCCTGCTCTTTCTTTTTTTCATTTTATATGCTAATGTTTTCCTGTCTTAGCCAGGTTTTCATCCCACATCTTAGTATTCCTTCTTCCTCTATCCTCTCAAAATAAATTCTTTTTCTTCTAAACATCTCTTAAGCTCCTCCTTTCTTTTCTTTTCTCCTCTTATTGCCATCCTATCTATATAAATCTTAGCTCATTGGTGTTGGTATTTCTGTGGTGGAGCTTTTTCTGCAATTAGATTCATATATGTATTTGTTGTCTTTTCTCTTACTAGGTATATACAAATATATATATCCTCTTTAAATTTTGGTTTTAAACTGATACTACATACACTCCTGTCTTATTCCATTCCACCTTCCATCCTCCCTTTTTTAGTAACAAAGTAAAATTCATTTTCTTTCCCACTTTACCTTGTCTCTATTCCCCAATCTTATTATTGCTCCTCCCTCTACCCTTGCAAAATCTCTTTTCTTGAAATTAGTCATCTCATTTGTTTTTCTTTTTTATAGTAGTCTTAATTTCTTTACACCTTTATTAATTTTGGCACATTTACTGTTGATACTGTAATGTAGGTGGGGGTTATCTTTGCAGGTATGGGTCTGTTTCTTGGGCTGCTTGGTTTTTGTTCTAGAAAAACTTGTACAACAGTATACAAGAAGTGGAGGGCAGACTGAGTCTCAGTCAGTCATCCAGAGGGAAGTACCCATCAAAAAACTACCCAACAACAACCAAAACCCAATTACAAGCAGAGGGCCCACATAAAAGGCATACAGGGAAGTGTAAGAGCATCAAACTCAGCTAATGAAGGAGACTGCACCACTGAGTCCCACAGGTCTCCTACCATAGAAGACCACACCATGAAGACAGGGAGCAAAGCAGATCAATCTAAGAAGCAGAAACTAGCAAGAACAGTCACCAAAAATGAGACAACCCCCAATTGAAAGGAAAGGAAGAATCCCCAGAAAGACTGTTAAACAAAATTGAGGCAAACAAGCTATCAAACATTGAGTTCAAAATAAAGGTTATAAGGATGCTCAAGGAGTTCAGTGAAAACTTCAAAGAACTACAGGGAAGCTTCAAGGAACTTACTGTGAACTACACCATTATGAAAAAGGACATGGAATTTATCAGTAAGAGCCAAGAGAAAATGAAAAAAATGCAATATCTGAAATAAAGAAGACATTAGAAGGAATGAAAAGCTGGTTAGGTAAAGAAGAGGATCAAATCAGCGAGCTGGAGGACAAGGTAGAAAAAAATCCCCAGAGACAGCAACAAATTGAAAACAGACTAAAAAATAATGAAGGGGGTACAGGGAGCTGCAGGAAAACATGAAATGTAGTAATATCTGTATAATAGGGATACTGGAAGAAGAAGAGGAGCAAGGCCTAGAAAATCTGTTTGAAAAAATAATGACAGAAAACTTTCCTAACTGTTGGGAGAAAAAGTCACGCAAGTCCAAGGAGCACAGAATGTCCCAATCAAGATGAACTGAAAGAGGTCTACTTCAAGACACATCATAATTAAAATGCAACATTCAAAGACAAAGAGAGACTTAAAGGCAGGCAACAAGGGAGAAACAGAAAGTAATGCACAAAGGAGCTCCAATACAGCTAGCAGCTGACTTCTCAACAGAAACACAACAAGCCAGAAGGGAATGGCAAGAAATATTCAAAGTAATGGAAACCAAAGGTCTGCAATCAAAAATACTCTACCCAGTAAGGCACTCAATTAAAATGGAAGGTGAAATAAGGAGTTTCCCAGACAAAAGAATGTTGAAAGAATACACCTCTATGAAACCAGCATTGCAAGACATGCTAAAGGGACTGCTCTAAGAAGATGAAAAAAAAATGAGTGAGACTGAGAGGAACACAGGTACCAAGGGAAAAAATGTCAATGAATAAGTACCTATCAAAAATAATGTTAAGTGAAAATGGATTAAGTGCTCCAATCAAAAGACAAAGGATAGCTGAATGTATAAGAAAACATGACCCACACATTTGCTCCTTACAAGAGTCCCACCTCAGAACAGAAGACCTACACAGATTCAAAGTGAAGGGTTGAGTAAAAATATTCCAAGCAAATGGACAGGGAAAAAATGCTGGAGTGGCAATACTTATATCAGACAAAATAAACTTCAAAACAAAGGCTATAAAAAGCCACACAGAAGGACACTTCATAATTTAAGGGACAAATCCATCAAGACGACATAAGCATTATAAACATATATGCACCCAACATAGGAGCACGGAAATATATGAGGAAAAATTTGAAGGACTTCCACAAAGGTATAGACAGCAACACACATATAGTAGGGAATTTTAACACTCCATTATTAACTATGGATAGATCTTCCAAACAAAGAATCAATAAGGATACAGTGATACTGGATGACATCCTAGATCAAATATACTTAACTGATATATATAGAACTTATCATCCAAAAGAAGCAAAATATATGTTCTTTTCAAATGCACATGGAACATTCTCAAAGATAGACCACATGACAGGGCACAAAACAAGCCTCAACAAATTCAAGAAAATTGAAATCA
>PVKM010006931.1:0-42842 GCA_004027735.1 Carollia perspicillata | reverse complement strand
TTTGTCCATGTGTCCTTTATACTTGTTCCTATAATCCCCTCCCTTTTTCCCTGAAATTCCCTCCCCTCCCCCCTCTGGAGACTGTCATCCCCTTTTCTATTTCAATGTCTTTGACTATATTTTGCTTGCTTGTTTGTTTAGTTGCTTAGGTTCCTGTTAAAGGTGAGATCCTCTTATTTTATAGAAAAATATTATATAGAAATATTATAATATTTCTTATTATAAAGGTGATCCTCTTATTTTTCTTAATTAAGTCCCTTCAACATTTCATATAATAAAGGCTTGGTGCTGATGAACTCCTTTAACCTTGACCTTATCTGGGAAGCACCTTATCTACCCTTCCATTCTAAATGATAGCTTTGCTGGATAGAGTAACCTTGGCTTTTCATGCCTTTGAATACATCTTTCCAGCCCCTTCTTGTTTATAAGGTTTCTTTTGCGAAATCAGCTGATAGTCTTCTAGGAACTACTTTGTATGTAACTGTCTCCTTTTCTCTTGCTGCTTGTAAGTTTCTCTCCTTAACTTCGATTTGGAGTAATTTTATTATGATGTGTCTTAGTGTGTTTCTCCTTGGGTCCAACTTCTTTGGGACTCTCTAAACTTCATCGACTTCCTGGAAGTCTCTTTCCCTCTCCAGATTGGGGAAATTCTCCTTCATTATATTTTCAAATAAGTTTTCAATTTCTAGGTCTTCTTCCTCTCCTTCCGGTACTCATATGATTCAGATGTTGGAATGTTTAAAGTTGTCCTAGAGGTTCCTAAGCCTCTCCTCATTTATTTGAATTCTCATTTCTTAATTCTGTTTTGGTTGAATGTTTATTTCTTACTTCTGTTTCAAATTGTTGATCTGAGTCCTGGTTTTCTCTCTATACTGTTGGTTCCCTGCTTATTTTTCTTTCTTTTTTTTTCAATTTTAAAGCAGTTCCTGTTTATTAACTGACCAGATTACAAAAATGACCATGGTAGATACCTTCGTCATCCTTCTAATAAGCCTGTTGATCTGGTCCTCCCTGTTACCAGCATCTCCACCTTCTGCAAAATGGGTGGCCTTTGTCTTCATTCCACCTTGCGGAGAAGATAATTTGAAGGGCCACAGGAAGTTGTCTGCTTCTTTGAAGCGTTTTCCAACAGTATAGATCTCGTGAATCAGAACCTCCATGCAGATTATGCCATATTTACCAAGAGATCGAGCAATCAATGCATTATCTGTCAGGGCAATTCATTTTTTGTTGATTTTCCCATACCCATGCTTGTAGATCAGTTCATTTACTGACTTCAGGTTAGGGTACCCCCATGCAGTATATGGTTCCACAATTCTCAGCATGTTAATTGAAGCCTTGTTGAGCTTAACAAAGGTACCATTAAAGATCTGGCGAAGTCGAAGAAGCTGCAGCACCTTTCGGACCTTTGGGCTCACACCATTGCTACCTCTGATCCTGATGACAAATGCCAATTTGGGTTCTGCAGGTACATAGAAGTTGCCAGCTTTTCTTGCTATTCTAGCCATTCGAATCTTAGTTCTGTACATCTGCCTATATTCCTTGTCATAGTGCTTAGCTTTTTCGTAGATAAGCTTCCTCCTTGCCTTTTGAAGCATCTTTTGGGCAGACTTCTTTCTCAGGTGCTTGATTTGCACCTCTGCGAAATTCCTTCGCTTTTTCTTAAGGGTTTCTGGCACAGCAGGAACCTTCTTCTTCTCTTCTGCGCCCTCCATAGTTCCAGGTGGAAAAAATAAAGAGGCTATTTTTCTTTATTTCACTTTGTATATAATATAGCCTTCACTTCTTCCTTTATTTTGTGGCCGTACTCAATCATTTTTGTGAGCGTCCTGATTCCCAGTGTTTTGAACTGTGCATCTGATAGGTTGGCTGTCTCCTCGTTGATTAATTATTTTCTCGAGCTTTGATCTGTTCTTTCACTTGGGCCATATTTCTTTGTCTTGGTGCACTTGTTACGTTGTAAGGGGTCAAGCCTTAGGCATCCTCCAGGGTGGGGCAACCCACTTCCCTGTGTTGTGATGCTGCATGTACGGGAGGGGCCAGAGAGGGAACAATGCTACTTGCTTGGCTCTCGCCCAGTTTTCATCACTTCCCCTGCTGCCCGAAAGCAAATTGCAGCTTTTGTGATGCTGTCCTGGTGCTGATTCCTGGGTAGGTGTGCTTGAGTATGTTCTAGGACTCCATGGGCTTCTCCACTGGACTCTCCTGTGAGACTGGCAGTTTTTGCTGCTCCTGCGACCCCCACAGATTTTTACAGCCAGGGATTTTGAGGTTCTGTCACTCCAGTGCTGGAACCCTGGGAAGCTCTGTCTATCTCAATCCCCAGTTGTTCCTCCTGGCTTATCATGCAAATGTGAGACTGCCAGGTCTGTCTGCTGTCTACCTTGCTGTGCATCCTCTCTACCCTGGCTGCCCATCTCCATCTCTTCTACCAGGCTAGATGAATGTTTCTCCTTTAACTTCTTGGTTATCAGACTTCCCCGCATTTCAATTTTCTGGCACTTCTGGTTGTTTTTTGTTTATAAATTGATCATTATCCTCCTTTTGGTTGTGCGAGGAAGCAAACATACGTACCTATGCCTCTATCTTGGCCAGAAGCTTTTTTTTTTAATCAAGTGTTTTAGACTAGAATGAAAAGGTGGTAGGCTGTATATCAGGGGTATCAAACTCATTTTCACTAGGGTCCACATCAGCCTTGTGGGTGCCTTCAAAGAACGGAATTAATTTTAGGACCATGTAAATGTAACTACTCCATAACAGTTAAGCAAGACGTCAGCACTACCGCCAGGTAGAAACAAGGTGCTGAGCCGGACAAAACAAGGTGGAGGGCCAGATTCAGCCCTCGGGCCTTGTGTTTGCCACCTGTGCTATATATTGTCAAGTATATTTTAGAGTAGTGTATGCTTTAAAAAGGTAAAAATTTCAATCTCAATGAAGAATCAAATTTTTAATTGAATCTGTACTATATTTTCCTTTTTCTTTTTGTATTAAATTTATTGGGGTGACATTTGTTAATAGGATCACATAGGTTTCAAGTATACATTTCTGTGATATGTGATCTGTATATTGCATTGTGTAACTACCACCCAAAATCAAAATTTCCCTTTCCTTTTTGCTGTATTTTTAGATCTGTGTGGGGACCTTCAAGGATATTATGATATGGTTTTTGCCCTTTAGGAAATTATGGTTCATTTTGAAGAGACAAGATTAATAGCTATGAAAGAATTTAAATTTAGGAGTTTTGAACAATTGATATGAGGTTCATGAAAGTGGTAAAAATGAAAGATAAGGATTTGAAGCTGTTAATCATGTGGTTTTGACTTGAGTTTAAACATTGAAGGATATGATATAAGATTGGTGCTATTTATTTTAGATAACTGCAGTTTGAGTTACTTATGTGGGACTATTTTGTAAATCTCATGCTAGTCCTAGAATTTTAGATTCCTGAGAGAGTAGTATTGGGTTAAAATTATTTTCTTAAAGACTCTTGTAAGAATGTTTTGTAAAAAGGGATGTTTTATTTCAAAATAGTTTAATATTTTATTTTTAAAAATTAAGTTTTATTCTTCCGTGTGTGTGCATACACATGTCTATTCTTTACTACTCTACTTTTGCTTATGCTGTACCTTTCTCTCACAACTTGGCCTCAGAACCCTCTCAGACCTCATATCCAACTCAACATGCCTGTGACAGCTATGACATTTGTCATCTCATCTATGAACACGACCTTCTATTTCTGTCTTCTCTTTTTTTGTAAGATTTTGTTCACCATGCCAGTCACATTTGGTTACTTACTCATGTGACTCTCTTCTCAAATTGATGCTTTTCTTGAGGATAGATATTATTTGTATATGTAATTATGATGTCTAGCATAAGGCTGGGTACAGAGTAGATAGTTGTTGAATAAGTGATTGAATTGCCTAAATTCTCATCCTAGCGAGGATGTCATTTCTGGCATGACAGAAATTCTCAGTACTCACAACTAGAGGTCGGTTTTGACATTTGTGGAGAATTAGGCTATGGCATGATCATTACCTAGATTTATGTAGGTTTAGAGCTACAAGTCCTTATATTTCTGTATTTCCAGTACTAAACAAATTCGGGGTTAATGGTGGCTCATCTAACATGAACTTATAAAAGTCATTTGATAAGACTACATTTATCAGAGTTTACTGAAATAATAAACTTTGAATAGTAGATTTTTTAAACAGAAAGTTTACTTTTATATAAGTGTTTACTAATTCTAAATTTAGATGCAATTTATTAATTAATTCATTTAGGCACTCAGCTAGGCTTTGGAGATATAGTGGTGAGCAAGACAAAAGTTCATGGAGCTTATTAAAAAATAAAAAAAAAGGATAAAGCATGAATATGCTGAATAATTAAAAATATAAACTTTTTTGGTTGATATAGCTATATTAGTTAATTTAGATGGCCACATTTTATATGTCTAATTTAGTTAAAATGTTGTAAAACAAGGTTTAGAATCTTTGTTTTAAATAAGTACCTTATGATAATAATTTTATTGTTCTTTTAACAATGACAATAAAAGTATTCTGACAGGATAGTTGAAAAAATTATAGGTATTTGAAATTTTTGTTGATTTTGATTATTACTTTCAATACAGATGTTGAAGTGGAGTTGATTGAATTGGACATGGCTCACCTTGTAGTGACTTAATAATATCTGCTTCATTTGCATTTATTTATTTATTTTTAAGTTTTTTTAATTGATTATGCTATTACAGTTTTCCCAATTTTCCCCGCTTTATCCCCGTCCCCATCCTGCCCCGCCCAGCCCTCCAGCATTCCTGTTTCCTTAGTTCGTGTCCATGGGTTGTACATATAAGTTCTTTGAGTCCTCTGTTTCCTATACCATTTTTTAATCTCTCTACATCTTTTTATGCCTACTAATTATGCTTCTTCCCTGTACCTTTTCCCCCCATTCCTCCCTTCCCCCTCTCTACTGAAATCCCTCCATGTGATGTCCATTTCTTTGATTCTGTTCCTGTTCTAGTTGTTTGTTTAGTTTTTGTTTTCATGGTTTTTCTGTTCTTTGAGGTTCATTTGTTGATAATTGTGAGTTTGTCATTTTACTGTTCATATTTTTGATCTTCTTTTTCTTAGATAAGTCCCTTTAACATTTCATATAATAAGGGCTTGGTTATGATGAACTCTTTTAACTTGATCTTATCTGGGAAGCACTTGATCTGCCCTTCTATTCTAAATGAAAGCTTTGCTGGATAGGGTAATCTTGGATGTAGGTCCTTGCCTTTCATAACTTCAAATACTTCTTTCCAGCTCCTTCTTGCCTGTAAGGTTTCTTTTGAGAAATCAGCTGATAGCCTTATGGGCACTCCTTTGTAAGTAACTCTCCTTTCCTCTGGCTTCTTTCAGGATTCTCTCTTTATCTTTAATCTTGGGTAACTTAATGATGATGTGCCTTAGTGTGTTCCTCTTTGGTTCCAACTTCTTTGGGATTCTCTGGGCTTCCTGGACTTCCTGGAAGTTGTTTCCTTCACCTGATTGGGCAAGTTCTCTTCATTATTTGTTCAAAAAAGTTTTCAGTTTTTTGCTGTTGTTGTTCTCCTTCTGGCATCCGTATAATTCAGATACTGGAATGTTTCCGGTAGTCCCAGAGGTTTGTAAAGTCTCTCTTCACTTTTTTGAATTCTCGTTTCTTCATTCTTTTCGGGTTGGATGTTTATTTTTCCCTGTTGTTTTAAATCGTTGCTTTGAGTCCTGGTTTTCCTTTCTATCACTGTTGGTTCCCTGAATATTTTGCTGTATTTCATTTTGGGTATCTTTCATTTGTTTTTTTCATTTTTCGACCAAGCTCAATCAGATCTGTGAGCATTTTGATTACCAGGACTTTAAATTCTCCATCAGGTAGGTTGGCTATCTCTTCATCACTTAGTTCTCTTTCTGAGGTTTTGTCTGTTTTTTAATTTGGGCCATATTTCTTTGTCTTGGCACACCTGATAATTTGTAAGGGGGTGGGGCATTAGGTATTCGCCCTGGTTGGGTGACCCTCTTTGCTGCACTGGGGCACTTCCTCTGGGGGAGGGGCCAGTGAGGAAATAATGCAACTTGCCTGCTCCTCTCTAGTGCACTTTCCAACAGACTCTTGTGTGATAGTGGGAGTTTCTCCCACCGGCAACAACCATAGTCCACAGTCAACTCTGTCTCAGTTTCCCCTTAAGTCAGCCTTGCCTGTGGCGCAGCCTGCTGCCTGAATGCAGCCAGACCCTGGTCTGCTGCCTTGCCTTGGTTTATCTGAGCTGGCCTGTGCATTCCATTGCCTTACTGGTCTGGTGGTTTGGGTTGATTTTTTCTTTAATTCCTTGGTTGTTGGAGTTCCATGCCAGTTTGATTTTCTGGCACTTCTGGTTGTTCATTGAATTTAGATTGCTTGTTATCCTCCTTTTGGTTGTGCAAGGAAGTGAAGGGTTTCTACCTATGCCTCTATCTTGGCTGGAACTCCTGCTTCATTTACCTTTGTGAATGAAGTGGCCATGTCATTCTTTTCCATACATATTTGGACAATTCACTTCTGTAAATATTAAAACATTACCACTTTAAACAGTATTTTATTACATTTTCAAAGCTAACAACCCTATACCTACACCTTGATTTTGTAGAATATACTTTAATGTTTTAAGGAAGAAGGATGAATTCTCTGTAGAAAAGAAAATGAAATGGAATCCTCTTGACTATTGATTTGAATTGATTAATTCAAAAAATTCTGTGAGGGATAAATAATTGCTTATCTAATGCGAAAAATAACCATTAATTGAAAAGTCATTTATATTCTCTTCATATAACACATTACCTGATTTTCTTGCAGAAGATATGAATTTTGAATTATCTTTGGGGTAAGCTTTTGGGGCAGGTAGTGCATATGTCATAGGTGTTAGTCTGCGATTAAAATGTAATGATTTTGCAATTGAGTTATTGTATAAAGTGACTGTAGAGCAGGGGTGTCCAGCCTGCAGCCCAGGACGGCTATGAATGTGGCTAACAAAAAATTGTAAATTTACTTAAAACATTATGAGATTTTTTTTGTTTTCATTAGTGTTTGTGTATTTAATGTGTAGCCCAAGACAACTCTTCTTCCAGTGTGGCTCAGAGATGCCAAGAAGTTGGACACACCTGCTAGAGTCACTATAGAATATGAAGGCTAGATGACATATTTCAAAGCCTAGTCAAAGCGTTGTTTTCAGTGCAAGGTTGTTATTATTAGAAATAGTAGTAACATTCAGAATATGAGGAAAAAAATTTTTATTTGTTGAATTTAGAGAGAGGAAGTGGGGGAAAGAGAAGAAGTGGGGAGAGAGAGAGAAATCAATTTATTGATTTGTTGTTCAACTTACTTATGCATTCATTAGTTGCTTCTTGTATGTGTCCTCACTGGGGATTTAACCCATAACCTTGGTGTGTGTGGATGATGCTCTAACTGAGCTCCCTGACCAGGGCCAAGAATATGGGAAATTCTTGTTTCAGAATTCCTTGATTAAATACTTTCTGTGGGAAATACGAATTTTTCATACTTAATATGAATTCAGCCCTCTCCTGTTACTTCTGTCTCCTCTAGTCACTCTGGCTACTACTGCTGTCTGTAGTCTAGTATAAGCTTTTCTTGGCAAAAGGGAGATTTAATAAGCATTAAACAGAGGAGGTAAAGACTTGAGCCTTATTGTGACTCCCTTCTTCCCTCCCTGTCTGTCTCTCTTCCTGATTCATAGTAGATTGCAATTAGTGAGAGCTATAGAGGGAAAGCAGACAATTACGTAAACTTTACTTTTCCCAAATATAAAAATACTACTCCACAGTTCCTTAGCTTCAAACGTGGAGATTGGATTGTTGTAGAATCCAGAATTTCTTGAGCTTTAAAATGATATGCACTGGATATTACGTGACGTTTCTCAGAGGGATCTATGACAGAACCCCTATAATTAAATACATCTGTATTTCTGAATTGAAACATATGAACACGACTTCTGGTCAAGATGGCAGCATAGGCAGGCATGGCTCTCCTCCTCCTACAACCACATCAAAATTGTACTAAAATACAGAACAGCTATCAGCACCATCAGAAATTGAGTTGAATGGAAATCTGACAACTCTGGAGTTAAAGGAATCACATTCATCCATACTGGTAGGAGGAGCACAGATGCAGAGCAGGCTGGTCTCACATCCACATTGGTAGATAAAAATTTGGGAGGGATATCTCAGGAGTGAGGAGTCTCAGCCCACACCAGGCTTCCCAGCACCAGGAAGATAAGTCCCTACAACTCCTGGTTGCAAAAACCAGCAAGGATTGAGTAGGTGGAAGAATCTTCTGAAGTCCCAAGCAGTTATTCTTAACCCATACACTGGCCCACCTGAGACTCACTCCCTCTGAGCAGCAGCAGTAGGTTAACAGCACGAAAGGCACGAGTGGCATAAAGGGAGGAACTGAAATGTCTGGCATAAAGGTGAACAGAGGCCATTGTCCCTTTTCTGAACCCTCCCCCACAGAGCCGGCAAGTTAGTGCCATATCTGAGACTCCATCAACCTGGCTAACACTGTTTGTCCCACCCTGCAGATTCTCTGAAACTCTGCCCCACCCAGTTTATGGGCCCACCCAAACTGGTTTTCCATGTGAATGGCTGGTCTTGGCTCAGGCTTCACAACTTCTAAATCCTCTCAAACAAGCAACAGCTGGCTTCAGTGAGCCTCAGGCCCAGCACTAGCAGCAGGTAGCCTGGATTCACAGCTTGGTTCCCCTGGGAATCTCCAAGCCCAGCACAGGAAGCAGCAATCTCACATTGCTTTATAGCTCAGGGTGAATCTGGGTAAAACTGAGGTGGCAGCTGACCTTGGCCTGCACTACCCAGAAACCCCAGGGCTAGTGCACCCTGTGGATACCTACAGATAATGTCAGAGCACCAATACTCGTGCCCCTGTACAGATTGTACTCCATGAAGGGCAAAGGGTAGTGGTCAGTATTCACAGCCAGTCCTTGCAGCTTACTGGTCAGGGAAGATCCCTCCCATTGATCTGCCAATAGCAGTCATTGCTTAGCTACAAGAAGAGGGTGTACTCAGCCTACACGAAGGGCACACCTCAAGTCCCCAGCTTGGGTGATAGGGGAGGCTGTACTACTGGACTCTACAAGACATCCTACTACCTTAGGCCACAATATGAGACGGGGAGTGATAGCTGCTCTACCTAATACATAGAAACAAACACGGGGAGGCTGCCAAAATAAGGAGACAAAGAAACTTGGCCCAAATGAAAGAACAGATCAAAACTCCAGGAAAAGAGCTAAGCAAAATGGAGATAAGCAATTTACCAGATGCAGAGTTCAGAATACTGGTTATAAGGATGCTTGGGGAACTTAGTGAGGACCCCAACAGCATAAAATAGATCCAGTCGGAAACAAAAGATACACTAATTGAAATAAAGAACAATTTACAGGGAAACAATAGTAGAGTGGATGAAGTCAAGAATAAAATCAATGATTTGGAACATAAGCAAATAACCCAATCAGAACAAGAAGAAGAAAAAAGAATCCAAAAAATGAGGAAAGTATCAGCAGCTTCTGGGACAACTTCAAGGTATATAACATTTGCATCACAAGGGTGCATCAGAAGGAGGAGGAAAAGAGCAGGAAATTGGAAATCTATTTGAAAAAATAATGAAAGAAAACTTCCCTAATTTGGTGAAGGAAGTAGACATGTGAGTCTAGGAAGCACAGTGAGTCCCAAACATGATGTATGCAAAGAGGCCCACTCCAAGACACATCATAATTAAAATGCCAAAGGTTAAAGATGAAGAGAGAATCTCAAAAGCAGCAAGAGAAAAGAAGTTAGTTACTTAAAGGGGAGTACCCATAACACTGTCAGCTGATTTCTGAAAAGAAACTTTGCAGGCTAGAACGGATTGGCAAGAAATATTAGAAAAATATTCATGAAAAGCAGGGGCCTAAAGCCAAGATTGCTTTACCTAGCAAAGATATCATTAGAATTGAAGGGCAGATAAAGAGCTTCCCAGACAAGAAAAACTAAAGGAGTTTGTCATCAAGAAATCATTATTATATGAAATGTTAAAGGGACTTATTTAAGAAAAAGTAGATGATCAAACCTATGAACAATAAAATGACAATAAATACATATTTATTAACAATTGGATTTAAAAAACAAACTAAGTAAACAAGAAGTACAGAGATAGAATCGTGGATATGGGGAACGTTTTGATGGTTGCCATATAGGAGGAGTGTGTGGGGGAGTGGGTGAAGAGGTGAGGGAATTAAAAAGTACAAATAGAGAGTCACAGAATAGCCACAGGGATGTAAAGTGCAGTACAGAAAGTGGAGGAGCCAAAGAACTTATATGCATGACCCACAGACATGACCAATGGCTGGGGGGATTGCTTGAGGGAATGTGAGGTGCTGGATGGAGGGGGCAAAGAGGGAAAATCAGGATAACTGATAGCATAATCAATAAAATATAATTAAAAAGGAAATATATTAACATATACATTGAGTGGGATAAATGAGGACTATATCCTCATTTTAGTTCAACTCAGGTTTTAACACTAAATAAATTGTATTAAAAGTTCAGTTTTCAGAATTTTGGGGGTTATAGAATTTTTGGGTAAGGGATTAATGGATCTCTCCTTCTTTGTTTTAATGTTTCCAAGGATCCGTAGAACCTGTTCCTGTGAAGCAAGGAGGATACACTGTTCTTTCCTTTTGATGAACCATATGTGTGTTTTGTGTGCTTGGATGAGATTATGATATGTATGTGTATATGCATACATATGAACACTTTACCCAAATACATGCATATATATATATATATATATATATATATATATATATATATAAAGTTTAGGGAAATGTGTATGATATTTGTGTGTGTGTGTGTGTGTGTGTGTGAGAGAGAGAGAGAGGTGTGGACGTAGTGGTGGGGAGTGGTGAACTGAGTCCATTTAGCTCTGTTTCATCTTTGTGCTAGCTTTGATTTGGTTACTAACATGGTGTGACATAAAACCTTAATTTCAGTTACACAGCTTTGTTAGCACTTAAGCTCATCAGCTAACAAATTTTCTTGACAAAGATAAACCTAGAAATTCCATATAAAGTTACAATCAGAACATTCTGTGTGTCATACAAAATGACAGTAGAAAAAAATTAAAAAGCCACTACAGAATATGGCTTAAAGTAGTGTTTTAGGAATCTTAAAGGAATGTAAAATGTTTTTGGTGGTATATAGGCACCCAAAGGGGCTATTTCACTTTGTCTGTTTAATAGTTAGTGCATGGACTGTGTGGTTCAAGACAGGAAATGAAGAATACCTGAGCCAATGGGAGTAGTAACAGGAATTTTGGTAAGCAAAAACTAATGATTCCAATTGGAAATAGGCCAGAGCATTGAGGATTAACACCCTCCCCTTATGAAAAATCCCAGGAGATCTCAGATGACTTCAAGAGGATTTGAAAAATATTCAGACTTTAATATTATTTAACTATTTAAGTTCCAGTAAATGTGGTAGAAATTACCTTTTTTTTTTTTGCACTCAGTTGTAGCAGCTGAATGACAGGTCCAGAATCATTCAGCTGAAATGAACTCTTGGGTTGGAATGCTGTATTTCCTTTTTAAATACTAAAATCTTCAGTATTTCTTAGTATCTCAGTATTTCATTCCCACATCTCTACAAAAGTAACTATAAGAAGGTATACTTTCATATACTTCCAACACTTCTGTGATGCTTTTTCTCCAACCTCTGTGTTCTTTGCTGACAACAGCAAGTGTGTGTACTTTGTGAGGTCGATAAATGCTGATTCCTGCAAGAAGAAAGCTCTTAGGAAGTGAGCTTAGACTTTGTGAAGAGGAAGCACAAAGAATGAGGCAATTGAATGAGGAGTGTTGAAAATGATTATATAAAAGGGAGTCAGAAGCCAAATTAATACTTCCCTTCGGTCTACTGATTTTCATATATATATGATGGTTTAATTTGACTTACCTGGTTAGTTATCTAGATACATGGTTAGTAGCAAATCCACATGATCAGATTCTCCTCTTTTTCATACCAAAAAAACTAAGTAAGTATGTGTGTAACTGTAGTTCTTGTCTCCATAAATAATGTACTAGTAAACTGGAGCCATATAATTTAAGATTATAAAATAGATGGCATTTAGTGAAGAAAAGTCTGTCATATCTTTACCCATGGTCCCTACTTAATTAAATCTATTTCTTTTATTAATCCTTTAAGGACACCAGGGTATATGAATTCTCTTATAACCTGTTCAATTCTGAATAAATATTATTCTGTTTTAAATGAGCTCAGCGACTAAAAAGTTATTTGCTGCAGTGTTTTGTAAATGATGGACTTTAGATGTTAAATGTGGTAAAACCAACAGGACCAACTGTGAGGCTAAGGGAATTTTGGTTATGAAATTTCTATTTTTTATTAAATGGTATGTTTTTATGGAGGAGTGAAAAGGGAGAACATTTTGAAATCATGCCCATCATTTTTCAATCTTTTGTCAGCCTTTGTGATGCTATAGCTGACTGCGATTTATATGACTCACATACTGTTGAGTTTTCCAGATAGCTTAAATTCTTTACAGAAACAGTTTTAAAAACACACAGCATGAGAACAGGACCATATTTATTTTATAGGACTTGAAAACTAGTGATCTATGTTCTAAAAAGATGAAAGTGGTTTTATTCAAAATTATAAACAAATTGCCTTATATTACTGCTTGCATTTCAGTTTTTTCAGTGAATTATTAATGTTGACTAAAATTCATTGAATGTATTGACAGAATCAGAGAATAAAATTGAACCTCCGTTGCTAAATATAATTTAAGTGCTACATTTTAAAATAAAACTTTACCCTTACAGACTGTTATGTATGATCTGTGTTTCCATGAGGAAATGTTGATTAAGTAGTTTCCATTTTGGTATTACAGTATGTCCTGTTATAAGTTGCTGACTGTGGAAAAATCTAAGTCAAAAAGAGCAGTTCAGCTTAAACCCCTAGTATTTATTATGGCAGAAACCAGAAATAGAAGTCTACCAGCAATTTTATAATCTATTGAATTCCTGCATATCTTTTGTAGTAAATTAGTTTTAAACATTTTTAAAAGAGACTGTTGACCATAGAAAACTGAGTTACTTTGTATATTCTTATACAAAGTGTCTTTTTTTACTTTACTAAATATATGTATGCAGTTTTTTAAAAGGAGGCCATAGCCTAGCATGACAGATTCTTTGTTTAGTGTATCTATAAAAGATGCTGTTAACCTATAATATATGCCAATTAAATATAATTTTGACAAGTTTGTTTACATAATACTTAGCAGGATAGACATTTCAGATAAACAAAGTCTTCAAAATCTGTTTTCTGTTAAATAATTAGCTCCCTTTTGGATCTTTGGATTTTTTGAGTATTTTTTTTACTATCCTTGATAACAGAATCTGGATTTGTAATATTAGTCAAATAGTTAATATACATTTTTTATGATAAGGCCAATTTCTGAATTTTGAGGTCTGTCTGCAAAGCACAGTAATTCAGCATTAAGTGAGATGGAGTCTTTGCCTTTAAGTTGTTTCTAATAAGGCTGTGGAGTATGGTTTTTGTCCTCTGAATAAATGCTTTACTTTTCTCTCTCAGTGCTTGCTTCTGTTATCAAGAGAACAGGGAGGGTAGGAAAACTCTTAATAGCTGCTATTTTATACAATGTTAAGGCTCTAGTCAGTGTTAATTAGCTATGGAGTCTTTATTATGTTACAGTAGTTTGGTATATGACATGATGGATAGTTTTTACTTTTAAAAAGTTGGTGTTTTAACATTTTAGTGATGTTAAAAATTTTACCAGTTTACAGTGTGCTATAAAAGGAACCGAAATATGAATGACATTTGGAAAGAAAAGCTGTTTTGTGTAGTCTGATATGTGGTATTCTAACTTAAATTTGTGGTTTGGAGTAATTAAATTTGGACTTTAACATCATTCAGAAGTAAGACTCATGTGCATTTTCAGTATAAACCCAGGAAATAAACCATGAAGCAAAGATTGTTTTTTGTTTCAGAATGTAGAGAAGATGTGACTTTTGAAATGCCTTCCAACTATTCAAAGTAAACCTCTCATTTATCAACTTAGAGTTAAATTGGTCCTAGTGGTATATCATATATCATGTATATTTGTATGTTGTCTTAATGTTTGCAAGTTAAGTGTACTTCAAAACAACAGGTAAGGCATATAAGCAATAATTATTGAACAAGAAAATTAAAATACTACTTATGAAAACAATCACGATTGTTTCATTGTTTGTACCTTAGTGTTAGCAGAACACCTGATTTTATAATATTGTAGTAATGTTTAATTTTCTATCATTAAAAAGTATATTTTTGTTTGAACTGTTGTTTAATGACTATTAACATGAAATTGCAGTGCACAGTATGACTTTAAATGTCAGTCTGTGGTTATACGTAGGGCATATGGAGCATGCATAGAATATATTCACAGGGTTTTAGTCACATTTTTTACTATGTTTTGATAGAAACATTGAAGCTAACATGAATATAGTAGATAATTAATATTTGAATTAAACTTCAAATTGTATGAAGTATCTAGTAGTGCACCTGAAAATTAATTCCAAGTAGTGACCTTGAAAGAGTCAAGATCAATAACTCTGACTTCTGATGAAACAGAGGGCCTTCTCTTTTTTATGTGTAGTGAAAAATATAAATATACTATTTTAATTCTGAACACTTTGATTTACAGATAATGGTAAATACTAAAGTGTTATTGAACCTGTATGTAAGTAAGCACACAACTACAATTCAACTCACAAAATATTTTTGTCTTTGTTTTCTTGTATATTTGTACTATAATATTTCAATACAATAATGATATGCTCACTGAAGAATATTTGGAAAGTACAGAAAAAAGGTGAAAATGACCTTTACTGAGATAAGTTAACTGTATATTTCCCATGTGTATGTATTACATATTATGCATGTTTAAACCAACATTTAGATTGGAATTACACCACTTGTGCATGGTATTAGATTTTAATATTAAATAATGGCTATTTTTTCATGACATATATACATGCTGAGGTAGAATTTATAGGGAAGCAGAGTTTTTTGCTTTAGGAAAAAAGTCAGAAAACTTTTTCTCAAAGAGACAGATAGTAAAATATTTTTGGCTTTGCAGATCAAGAGGCAAAATTCAGAATTAAACATAGGCTCTCATAACCATTTAAACTATAACCATTAAAAAATTTAAAAATCACTGTTTACAGTATTTAAGAAAACAGACAATTGGCTGGATTTTACCCATCAGCTGTAGCTTACTAACCTCTGCTTGAGCAGATTGTTTGCTTGTATTTTTAAAAATATTTCACAATGGGTGTTTGTGCTTGTGTGTGTTTAAATCTTTTTTTTTAAACAAGTCTTGATATTACTACCTCACAGGCACTGAACCAGCCTGTGTGTTAAAACACAAAGACCCATATTGCAATTTCAGTTTTATTGTTGCAGGAATCAATTTGCTGGCTCCTAGAGGGAGGGCTGACCTTGACTTACTAAAATATGGTAATGGCTGCCTCCCCAGTAGAAGAGTAAATGAGCTTAGAAGTGAACATAATTCAGCCTTTACAGGAAACAGGAAAAGTGTTGTACTTGGGTCTGATGCCTAGGAGATAAAGATACTGTGTAGGAGGTGTTAGGCCCACCTAAAAGTGTTACTTAGCCTTGAAATGTCAAGGCCACCCTCCCAAATCTAGTTTTCCTTGACCTGGCTGTATTCTCTTGTTAGTATCAATTTTTCTAACTTCAGAGATGGAACTAAATAATGAAGAGTTTATTATTATATATGGATATAAAGGAGTTAAGATAGAAAACATAGAAAAAAGTACCTAAAATATATCAGATGTATTTTTTTTTCTTGTTTTGGGATTAAAAATTGTGTCTTAAAATGTATTCAGTAGGAAAAAATTGTTGTAACTTTGGTATTGCAGTGATACCATTTATTGTTGAGTATAATTTTTGTGCATGTGTATAATGTTACAGTTTCCATTTTCAGATTATGTGCGAAGTTTTTCCAGTTAATTCTTGTTTGTTTGTTGTTCTTTATGATGTCTTCAGTGAAAGAAAATGTGTTTGGAGAAGAACAGTAGATTCAAAATAAGATTTCATGTTGTTATTTCAAGCTGTATCCCTAATGATATGATACAAAAGCCAAAATGGGAGGCAAATAAAGATGGCAGTTTAGGTAAACACAGCTTGCCTCCTTGCACAACCACATAAAAATTACAGCTAAACTATAGAACAGGCATCATTCAAAATTGTCAGAAATCGAGCTGAATGGAAGTCCTACAACTACAGAATTGAAGAAGAAACTACATCTGGACTGCTAGGAGGGGTGGAGATGCAGAACAAGCTGGTTATACACCCACATGTGGCATATAAAAATTGGGAAGGATATCTCAGAAGGGAAGGATATCTCAGGAGTGAAGAGTCCCGTCCCCATACCACACCCCCAACCCAAGGTTCCAGTACCAAGAAGGAGAACTTTCCATAACTTTTGGCTGTAAAAACCAGTGAGGATTAAGACTATGGAAGACAGAAACTTCACGACTCTCTGGCAGTTCTCTTAAAGGGCCAGCACACTGACTTACTTGGACTCCCTCTGAGCTCCATTGTGGGGGCAGCAGACTGAAAAGCATCAGTGACATAGTGGGGAGGGACTCAGTTGTTTGGCATCAGGATGAGAGCTAGGGGGCAGCTTTCTCCCAGACAGAAGTGCCTTTTTCTGAGCCCTCCTCCCACAAAGGTGCAGAACCAGACTGTGACGCTATACCTGAGATGCCATCAACCTGGCTCACACTGTTTGCCCCACTGTGGTGATTCTCTGAAGCTCTGTCTCACCCAGCTTTTGGGCCCACCCACACTGTTTCCAGGGGCTTTTCTATAGGAATGGCTTGTCTTGGCCCATGCTTCATATCTTCCTAAATTCTCTCAAACAAGCAGCATGTGGCTTCAGTGAGCCCCATACCTCTTGCTAATTTGCCCCAGGACTGGCACTAGCAGCAGCTGGCCTTCGTTCAACTTAGCCTCGCCTGGGCAACTCTAAGCCCAGCACAAGTTGGAGTCATCTGCAGAGCACTTTGTAGCTTATGCTATGTGACCCCAGACAGAATACAGGTGGTGGCTGACCTTGGACGTGCCAACAGCAATCAAGGCTCAACTACAGCAGTAGATTGTGCATAGCCTACATAGTTGGAAGCATCTTGAGTACTCAGCTTGGGTAATAAGGAAGGCTGTGCCACTGGACCCTACAGGATATGTATTAATTACATTAGGCCACCCTGCCAAGCCTGGGAGATGTAGCAGCTCTACCTAATAAATAGAAACAAACACAGGGAGGCTGCCAAAATGAGGAGACAAAGAAACTTGGCCCAAATGAAAGAATAGAACAAAACTCCAGAAAAAGAACTAAATAGAATGGTGACAAGCAATCTACCAGATGCAGAGCTCTAAACACTGGTTATAAGGATGGTCAAGGAACTTAAGTGAGAACTTCAACAGTATGAAAAAGGACATGGAAACTATAAAAAAGAACCAGTCAGAAATGAAGTCTACACTAATTGAAATGAAGAATAATTTACAGGGAATCAACAGTAGAATGGATAAAGCTGAAAATCAGATCAGCAATTTGGAATATAAGGAGACAAAAACCAACCAATCAGAACAGGGAGAAGAAAAAATATTTAAAAAATGAAGATTGTGTAAGGATCTTCCGGGACAACTTCAAGTGAACCAACATTCACATGATGCAGGTGCTGAAAGAAGAGGGAGCAGGAAATTGGAAACCTACTCAATGACAGAAAAATTTCCTAACTTGGTGAAGAAAACAGACATACAAATCAAGGGAGCACAGATAATCCCTAGCAAGATGAATCCAAAGAGGCCCACACCAAGACCCATCATAATAAAAGTGACAAAGAATCTTAAAAGCAGCAAGAGAAAAGCAGTTAGTTACCTACAAGGGAGCTCACATAAGACTGTCAGCTGATTTCTCAAAAGAAACTTTGCAGACTAGAAGGGATTGGCAAGAAATATTCAAAGTCATGTAAAGCAAGGGCCTACAACCAAGATCATGCTACCCAGCAAAGTTATCATTTAGAATTGAATGGCAGATATTGATCTCATCAGACAAGAAAAAACTAAAGGAGTTCATAATCACCAAACCATTATTATAAATGTTATAAGGACTTATTTAAGAAAAAGAAGATCAAAACTATAAACAATAAAAAGGCAATAAATACCTATCTATCAATGACTGAACCTAAAAAACAAAGTAAATGAGCAGAACAGAAATATAGTCTATATACAGAGAAAGTTTTGATGGTTACCATATTATAAGGTGATTGTGGGGGGTGGGTGGAAAAGGTGAAGGGATTAAGAAGTATAAATTATAGTTCCAGAAATAGTCATGGGGATATAAAGTACAGTATAGGAAGTAGAGTAGCCAAAGAATATATATGCATGACCCATGGACATGGACAATGGTGTGGGGTTGCCTGAGGGAGTTGGGGCACTGGATGGAGGGGACAAAGGGAAAAATGGGCACAACTGTAATAGCATAGTCAAAATATAACTTTATTTCATTATTCTTTAAAAAGATTTTATTTATTTATTTTCAGAGAGGGGGGAAGGGAAAGAGAAGAAGAGGGAGAGGAACATCAATGTGTGGTTGTCTCTGATACACTCCATACCGGGGCCCTGACCTGCAACCCAGGCATGTGTCCTGACTGGCAGTCGAACCGACAACCCTTTGGTTCGCAGGCCTGCACTGAATCCACTAAGCTACACTAGCCAGGGCAATAAAATACAATTTTAAAAAAGCCAAAATGTTCTGTCTCCTTTTAGGGGAACAGATTTACAAACTTACAGTACTGGACAATTAAATACCAAAGCTTTATTCAAACAAATTTCTGTCTTAAGATGGTTTTCCTTCTTGGTGCTTGCGTTTATTCATAGGAACATTTATAGGGATATGGTGTTTGTATTTTTCTTTGCCCTCCAAATCAGCAGTTTAAAAGTTTTGGAAACATATATTTGAGTAGTGAATTCTAGACTGCATTTCATAGCTTCTGTTGCCTGTAATGCTGGAAATACTTATTTTAATAAGGGAGCAGTGATAATTAGTTTTTAACATGGACAGATTTGGCTATTATTAATATTGCTGTACATGTCTATTGGCCTGTAACATCCTTCCTGTAGAATTTGGAGCAGAGATAGTATGTGTTTTGGTGTGCCATTGTTTTCTTGGAGTTGGAGTATGTTTTGGAATACTGCTGAACTATTAAGAATTTCTTAACAAATTTGAGCAGAACTCCTAAATTAAAGCTTCCATGTCATGCTTCAGATAAGTTAACTAAATTCTCAGGTGTTTGCTTTAATTTTCCAGTCTCATTATATGGGACTACTTCATGGAATGAAAGGTGATATTCCTGACCCATTATCTTACTAAGTTGTTTTTTCACTAACAAAGGATTTTCACAGGCCCATTCATCTCTGCTTCTTTTGCCTTTTTTCTCTTCTCTCCTCTCATGAACGCTCCCTTGCCATCCAGCAACTGGTGTCCTACATTGGACAAAATGAAATGGTTGACCAGATCTTGGGACATATGAAGAAGCTGAATATTGAACTTGAATAGAAGAGGATTAAACTTGTGACCTTATGTTATCTTTTATGTAATTCTAATTGGTACATTATAATGTCTTAACTTACTCAATTCAAACTTTTAATTGGTTAATAAAATACGGGTCTATTTAAATAAAGTTTGGAGGAAATAAGATCTCATTAGTATGCATTACGAAAAATGTCTTTTAGTCTGTGGGTATAGAGACCTGCCTACTGCTTTAATGACGAAGGTCTGAAGATTTTAGACAGTCAGGGTTAATAATTTTCCATGGCAAAATATTTAGTATTTTTTAAGAAAATGAAAATAAGCACTGTTTATTGTGTTTCTTAATAAAACAATTAACTATATATAAAAAGATATATGGTATTCTCAGAACCACAAAGTTAACTCTCATAAATAAATGATTGTATTATAGTGCCCTTTTTTATTTATCCTTATTGACTGACACATTGTGTAAGAATTAATTGTCTTATAACATTCAGAGTATAGGAAAAGTTAATTGATTTAAACAAGTCAGTGAAGAAGTTTTTAGTTTATTATGGAGATGGACACTTTTGTTGTATGCTTCCATAGATTTTCTTAAAAATTGACTTTCATAAACTTTAAGCTTTTCTCTCAAATCCAAACCCCCTTAAATTTTGTTGTCATATTTTTTTATCTTTTTTATTGTTTTAAAACTAAATTTTAAAACTATTATTTCTCAGTCAGCTGCCAGAGTTTGAAAGAGTTCAAGTCATTCTTTTAAAAGAAAATGTCCTTAATGATTTTAATTTGAATTTACTACTGAAAGTCATTTAACATTTCCTTGGATGATGATCCTTAACTAGTTACCTATAAATGTATTCCCCCACACAACTACCTCTTGATTTGACCATCATGTCATTGTGATTTCCATAAAGAGGGAGAAAGCAAGTCCTATTTTTTAATTTTAAAATATTATTTTGATCATTTCCCTTAAATAGTTAAGAATACAGGAAGATATAAAATTGAATGAGCTGTATCACTCACTTTTTTATTATTAATTTTTGTATTACAAATATACTTTTATCATTTTAATAGTTTTATAATTTATGTTTAATTATTTTTAATAATATTTCAGATGTATCATTTAAAATTTTTCATTAAAAGTTTCTCAGTTTTACTGAGATAACTGACATATAGCACTGTGTAAGTTTAAGGTATATGGCATAATAACTTACACATTGTGAAATGATTACCATAATGAGTTAATATCTATGGTCTTACATAGATATGAAAAATTAAAAAATTTCCTTATGAGAACTTTTAGGAGTTACTCTCTTCCATATACCATGCAGCAGTGTTAACTACAGTCATCATCCTGTATATTACCTCCACAGTACTTAGTTATCTTTAACTGGAAGTTTGTATGTTTTGACCACATTCATCCTATTTCTCCTTTTCCACCTCATCTCTGTTAAACACAAATTTGATCTGTTTTTCTATGAGTTTTGTTTTGAGACTCTACATATGAGTGAGATCAAGTAGTATTTGTTGTTCCATGACTTAATGTCACTTAGCATAAGGCCCTTAAGGTCCATCCATGTTGTTGCAAATGGCAGGATTTTCTTCTTTTATGTGGCTGAGTAATATTCTGTTGTATATGTACACTGCATTTTCTTTATCCATTTATTTGTTGGTGGACATTTAAGTTTTTCCATATGTCGGCTATTGTAAATAATGCTAGAGTGAACCATAGGAGATACAGATGTCTCTTTACATAGTGATTTTGTTTCCTTTGGATGTATACCCAGAAGTGAAATTGTATCATATGGTAGTCTGTTTTTAATTTTTTGAGGAACCTCCATACTGGTTTCCATAGTGGTTGTGTGAATTTGCAACGCCATCAACAGTGCACAATGGTTCCCTTTATATCCTCACTAGCATTTATCTCTTGTTTTTTTGAAGATAACCAATGTAACTGGAATGAGTCATTGTGGTTGTGATTTGCATTTCCCTAATGATAGTGATGTTGAGTGCATCTTTATATACCCACTGGCTATTTGAATATCTTTTTTTTTTAAATGTTTATTCAGGTCCTTTACCCAGTTTTTAATTGGATTTTGTACTTCTGCTGTTGTATGAATTCTTTATATATTTTGCATATTAACCTCTTATCAGATACAAGATATGTAGATGTTTTGGAGTTTTGTGGTTTCATATAAATGTTAGGATTCTTCTCTACTTCTGTAAAAATATTCCATTGGAATCTTGATAGGGATTTTATTGAATCTATAGATGGCTTGGGTAGTATGGACATTTTAACAATATTAATTCTTCTAATCCATGAACACTGGATATCTATCCATGTGTCTGTGTCTTAAGCAGAGTCCCTTTTTTCCTGATAGTGCACTATAAAATTTTGAGGACTTTGCAGTGATAGTCTGTAATCATAAAAGCTTTTTAGCCAAAACATGAGGTTTTCATAGTATCATGGCTGTCTTTGTATGAGTTAGTTAGGGCTATGTGAAGTAGGGCATTTTTTTTTTGTAAAAGAAAGGAGAGCTCATAGGACTATTTTTTATTTTAGATGACTTATCTCTTGTGATAATGATATTTGAGGTGTCATGTGTTACTGAGAATTGCATGAGAATAGAATTTAGAGGATGGTTTCATTTTCAGATAGATTTAAGTACATGCATTCTGTTTCTTCCACTGAATTCATCTGTAAAACTTGGACAAAACGGATGGACAACTATTGGAGGATTCTGAAGAATAAGTAATAACAGGCGGATCGGGACAAAAGATTAGTATCATCAAAGTGGCAGTGAGTTTACAGTATTTTTCCCTTCCAGCATCCCTGAGCCTAAACTTTAACCCAGTTTGATGACTACCAGTGGGCCCTTAGGTTTAGACAAAGAGAGCTCCAAAAGAAGGCTGCTATTTTTTTGGCTTAAGGAGTGGGAAAAATAACTCCTATGTTTGATGTGAATGTGGAAATTCTGTTTTTTTTTTCCTCTCTGTTCTTTCATGCCATAGTCCCAGTTAATCCTGTGGTAATGGCAGCAGGGACTGCAGCAGTAGCAAAAATGCTAAGGGATGGCAACCTTCCTTTCCAATTGACAGAGTCTCATTACTTACCCCCCAACCCCTGCCTGTCTTTTCACTGTCTTTTCACTGTTTCCCCAGAGCTGGTACAATAGCAGAATTGTATGATCAGCAGATAACTTTAAAGCCCCAGCATTCTTTGTCCACATTAAGTAATACCTGCAGCACAAGGTGACTTACACTATTGCTCCAAGTGTGAAAAACTGGGAGCTGGCTCTACAGACAAGGACGTTGTGGTGAAGGTGTTGTGTATGCAAGGGATGTGGGAAATGAGAGGGCATTGTTTTACATGCCGCGTGAGAAAACATACACTTCTACTTTCCACTCTCCAGAAAACTGAGCACAAAGAGGGACAATCAACTATGCTTTCAAAGAAATAGCATTCTTTTTTCATCCCTTAGTGAGCACTTGTTAATATTTGATCACAATTAATGTTTAGATTACTTAACATGTCAACTCTATTGAAATAGAACCACATCTTTTGTATTCATAAACCTGAAACTTCTTTCTGAGTAGACATCATCCATGTTGATTGCCTATAGTTAATTGACCCCTTCACATATATTTTTGATAAGAGTACAGAGTACACAAGCATATACTTTGTAGAGTCCTACATAGATGTGCCCCAATCTAAAAAGAAAACTAAGAGGAGTTCCTACAAGTTTTTTTATTGGACAGATAAACCGTCAATCTAAAGGGAAACTCAATTTTCATTCAATATGTCTGTATAAAAACTTCAAGTTTAACCAGGTAAAAATAAAGTAAGCATGGTCTATGGATCCTCTTGTGCTATACTACTTATACATAATACTCAGCAGTTTGTTTGTGGATAATGATTGAACCAAATTAATCTTTTATTATGTCCACACCTGGAAAGCCAACATATAACATGAACGCTGCATCCGCGAAAAGATCAATTCTAAAAATTGTGAGTTAGATTTATGGGGGAGCTTGAGAGATCATTGTTTAAAAAGTGTACTTCTAGAGTATACCACTACTTAGTTAACAGCAAACTTAGAAAAATTAAATTTTATACAAAAGGAATATGACTATTTTATAAGGTCATTTTATATGAGAAATTTAACCATTTCTTCATTTCTGAAAATGGTTCAATAAACCCCTAGTTTCCTTGGGTTGAGATAACCTGATGATGGTATCCTGTAAAGTAGCAGATAACTACAGTCAGTTCCATTCCAGGTAGTTATGTTATATAAAGTCACTAAGTTCCTTTTGCTCTGCCATAAACAGTTGATATTGGATAAATCTCTACATTTCTAGGCCTAAGTTTCTTCCCATGTAAAATGAGGAGACAGTATTAGATCATCTCTAAAGTCTTTTCTGAATCCAAAGTTTTGTTTTATGTGTAATGGAAACTAACATAAAAATAAGTGAGGTGTTGACAGATTGAGATAGAGCTTCTGAATTATCAGGGAAAACCATGTAACTGAAAGAATAGTTTTTTAAACACAACATTTTAAAATATATTTTATTGTCTTAATTTTAAAAAATGTGTTATTTATGGTATGTTAACCATCACATTAATTATTTTTACTGAACTCCCCCCCCCAACTAATCCTGATGTTTATTTTTTTAGTTGTCTTAATTCCCTTAGGCATCAGTTTTGTATTGAAGTTCTTTTTATACAAATATTCATAATCCCAGCTCTGCACAGGTAAAGTTTGCATAAGAAGCAAAAGTTTTCATGACCAAAAATATTTACCTATGAAATCATCTCCATTCAAACATATCCTCATCTAGAATGTCTGGCCATGTCTGTTGAGCCAAACCTTTATTGGTTGCTCTCTAGTGACAGAGTGCAAACTAAGCATAAAGAAAACTTGTAGGTAATGCAGAAAGTACAGTATTTCACAAAGTTCTTGGAAGGGCTTTGGAGGATAGTTTCAGTCATATGCACAGCCATATGTAGGTGAGTTTTTGACAGATAGATTAGTTACTTGGAGGAGAGAAATTTACCAAGAGAATGACTTAATGACTCAGTAGGTGCTTCAGGAAAGAATGGATTAGATATAATAGAATTAAGAGGAACCTTTGTTGAAAAATTACCTTTGTTTAGATAGTGTTCTAAAAGTCAGCTGGCAAGTGAAGGATACTATTATACAGTGTCATTTAAAATTGTGACCTCCCTCTCATTTTTTTTCATTCTCCTCAGAATTAGCACATGGCTATAAAAGTGACCTAAGTTTTGTGATATAAAAAGAAATAAGCTTTTTTTATTTTGAAATTAAAGTCTTAAACCTTTTTTTAGTAGTTACTGTAAAAATTTGATCCTGTTTTTACATGGATTCATTAGGTGGATTTTTTAAAATCCAGCACCAGTTATCCTTGGTTAGTGAGAATTCTGTAGATTTATAGCCAAAGATGAGAATGATGGGTTTCTTGGTATACAACACCAGTTTTATTTTTTAAAAATATTTTATTTATTTATTTTTAGAGAAATGGGAAGGTAGGGTGAATGAGAGGGAGAGAAACATTGATCGGTTGCTTCTCGAGTAGCCCCAACCAGGGACCTGGCCCCGGCCCAGGCATGTTCCCTGAGCAGGGATAGAACCCACGACCTTCTGGTTTGCAGTCCAGTACTCAACCCACTGAGCCACACCAGCCAGGGTGTGTGCAACACCGGTTTTGATATCAGTGTTAACAAAGCATTTACTGAATATTTCTTTATACTTGTTGGGTATTATAAGTGTACTAAATTGATTTCTTTGCTGAGAGAGAAAGAAAGAAACAATGAAAATATAAATCAGGATCATAGACAAGCAATAAAATCAATCAAGCCCATGGAGGACATGTCTAAATTTCTCAAATTAAATTTATTCTGTGCTTCATAAAGTTCAGAGCCCAAAGGAGATGTCATTTTCATTCCTGTCTGGCTCATATACTGAAGTTGAAACTAAACACTTCCATAGAATTTTTCACATAAAATTTGAAAATAAAATGAACCTGTGTGTGTGTGTGAAATCAGGTGTCCTCCCTCCCCCCTCCCTTCCTTCTTTCCTTGAAATGAGCTATCTGAACCTGTATATTTGAGGGTAGATATAAATAGTTGGTCAGGGAAATCAGGGGGACTCTGTAAGTAGGCAAGTCTGGTTTAGAGGCAAAGCTTCTTTTTTTGAAGCTCAAATGTGAGTTTGTATACAGTAGATTCTTGAATAATGCTGTTTCCTTTTAATGTTGTTGACATACCATAGGAATTTAACTCTTGTTTATATCAATTAGCCTTTAGTAAACTTGGTTTTGTTATATGTTATTTTGCTGCAATTCCAAGAACCTATTAACAATGTTAAATGAGGACTTACTGTATTTGACATAGATATAATAGCAAGTTCTGACTCTTTCCTTTGTATATCTGATTTTGTTTCCTTTTGCATGCAATATTTGTTTTACTTGATTGTTCCTCCTTCCCATCCCCCTTTTATAAACCCCTTGACAATACGTGTCAAGTCTGTCTTAACACTGACAGGACAAAGAATAGGAGGAAAGAGAGACAGTAGAATCAGTTCACTTTCAAAGTAGAAGAGTTTTTAACTCACAGTTGGTCAAAACTCATCTCTTTTATAAGGGAAGTCTTTTTTCCTCTTTAAAGCAAAAGAAAAGAAAATAGTTATTGCCTGATTTGCTGATTAATCTAAACACAGCCCTAGGGCGAGTGAGAACCACCTGGATACTGGGGTTCATGGATAGGCTGATGCGATCAGTCTAGTTCTGAAAGTTTGGAGATCCTCTTAATTTTAGAGGATGGTTAACAAGCATTCTTCTGGATGATAGGTTCTCAGATGTTCTTGATGCTGTATTTCTTAAAATAGAGTTTCTGGCAGCTCACATGACCCCATGTTTGTTTAGTCTTAACTGCTGTGGATCTCAGAGCTAGTTTAGATAGTGTGGTGCTTTTTAAAAAGATTTTAGGAGGTGAGAAATGCCTACCATTTTTTCCTTTCTTAAGGTAAAAGGGGACTGTACTGGCTTTCTACTGGACTTAGCTTGGTACTGTCTGTATAGACACTAAATAAAATGCTTAATAAAAATTTTGTTTAGTGTGGTAGTCATTTTAATGTTTTGAAATGATTAAATATTGAAGAAACCAGCTGTGTGTTACTAAAGAATGCTCCTCCTCTCTCCCATCATCCATATTTCCTTATTTCCTGAGTTGGAAAGAACTAATTTTCAGTTCAGATATTTACAGAATCTACAGCTTTCTATGAATTTTTAAAGAAATTTATTATTTTAAGCACTTACAGGAGAAGTGATTCCATTTTGAGAGCCAGCTATGAAAGTAGACCGAAGAAGTGATTTCTTACATTTCTCCATGTAATTAATGCATGTTCTAACTTTGCTCCTTGGAATGAAGTTCATATGAGATGATGCTTTTACTGATAGGATGTCTAAATCATTTCTAAGTTTTAATACTCTGCTGTTACTTTTAGGAAAGTATTTTCCTCTTAAGCAGAGATTTTAACAGGAAGAATATCTTTCTAAATTTTAATTTGCATAGGCAAAATATAGTACTTACTTGGGGTATTTTTATTATCATTAGAAATTAAAATATAAAATCACATAAAACGTAAGATCACGAATAACCTAACCTTTAACACACTAAATTATATGTTTAATTACTATTCTTTGGGTTAAGAAGGAAAGAAATATTGCCCTGGTTGTTAAGTATATACACTGAGATCATTAACATGTTTAAAACTTGTGGTCTATTGATCTTTTATTCTTTTAAGGAAAACATTTTGATTAAGTTAGCACTGTATAAAAACAGTGGACTTTTCATTTAACAATATTTTTTCTCCAGCTATAAGAATGTGTAAGTGGAAACTACTATAGGTATTTTAGTTCTCATGTGCTCTACAGATCTGCAAGTATGGCTCTTGAGAATTGTTGCAGATTGGATTCCATGGGAAACCTGAGATAGAGTTTAGTTTACAGGATGTTCATCCAGTGCCCTTGGGACCAACATCTATGAAAAGGAAAGGAAGGAAGCAGAATTGTACAGAGGGAAGAGTTCAGTTGTGATTCAGTCCCAGTGATACCCTTGACTAACTAACAGTACTGTGAATTCTCTAGCTAGAATGTCCCTTCAGAGTTAGGCTACAATCACCAGGCCTTTATGGCTTTGCATGGATTTATCCTGGGAAGGTGCATAATTTTGGGCAAAAGCTGCTTGTTCTCTTTAGCTCAGTATGTCCTTAATTAAGAGGGATTGGGTGGCATATCACAATATCCTTCTTAGGAATATTTTGTTGTCTTTGATAGTTCTTTCCCTCCCTCCCTCCCTCTCTTCCTCCTTTCCTTCCTTTATGCCTGCTTATTTTTCTTTATAGTTTCCTTTGTGACTCTGGGATAAGTTTATAAGTTTTCTTTCTCCACTGAACAAGGATAAGAGGCTTGACTTTCTTTAACTGCCTTAAAGAATTACTGAGAGTCTCTAAAAATCAATACTTTAAAAATGCTTTGAGAGCAATATATATAAAATGCTTCAGATTTCTTTCTTTGCAAAATTGTATAATACTGAGTGAAAAGAAAAATAATGTCTTTCTTTTGCATTTCCATATAAACCACAGGTGGCAAACACAAGGCCTGTGGGCCAAATCCGGCCCTCCACCTTGCTTTATCCAGCGGTACCTTGTTTCTGCCCACCAGCAGTGCCAAGCTCCTTGCCCCTAGTTAAGGAGTAGTTACATTTATACAGTCCTAAAATTACATTCGGCCCTTTGAAGGCAACTGGGAGGCTGATGTCGCCCCCAGTGAGAATGAGTTTGACTCCCCTGAAATGCACAATCTCCCTGGTTGTCTTGAGGCATTTAGTTCGCCTCAAGTGGTGTGAATGGAGTGTATTAGGAAGGCAGAATAAAAAGATATAATATTTGGCTTTTGATTTTAAATTATTCAGTATTGTATTTATATATTAAGTACCTACTATGTGCCAGGTACTGTTAATAATTTGGGGATAATAGAATTTTGCAGTAAGAAAGTGGGCTTAACAACTAGGCATTTTCAGCAAGATGAAGCATTTCCAAAGTTCTTGTACAGTGGCTCATGTGGATCAAAGTGGAGTTGAGGTAAAGGGATAATGGTTCTCTGTTATTTTTATTTTAAAAGCATGCCTTTGAAGTTTCTCTTGTACTTGACTCTTCCAGATGAAAAGAAGGGGTCTCAAATTATTGGATAAAAGTTGAATTTATGGCTACTGGAATGGGTCACATGGGTTTTTCCCTGGCTCCTAGGGAGGGAAATACCTTAGGCCCTGGGAAGTAGCGGGGAGGAAGAGAGGAGAGGGAAGGGAACGGGACATGATAGTATATTAATGACTTTTGTCTTTTAGAACTGCCTCCAGAACCTTTCTCAGGAAGAAAAACTTATTGGTGCAGTGCTCCCTAACTATTGCAGGTGCCTTAAATTTAACAGAGTGCTAGCGCTGCTGTTCACCCCCAGGTGGTTCTGACCATGATTTGATTGTCATTCCTCTTAGCCTTACTGAGAAGTGTGTTTGGGAAATGTGTTGGAAACAGAAGGGAATGTCCACAACCCCTGTATCTCCCACACAAAACACCTGTCAAAACCTTTGGATGCCTTCCCTGCCCCCATTCCAGTAGCACTCGTTCAGTCATTCCTTGAAGTGGCCGAATGCCACCTGACTGACTGTCATTTGGACAAACAGGACAGGTTGGACCAACTTTTTGTAGGCAGCGACCAAAAAATGAGGACTAGGTTCAAACTAAATTGAGAACCCTAAGGCATACTAGCCTATTAACAAACCACATTTCAAGAACTGTCAGCCTGTGCTGCTGACTATTTGGGTCCTACTTAGGGACCTCCAAGAATTGTAAACAGCTCTCATTTTCAGAGGCACCTTAAGCGCTCCTAACATTGTGCTTCCTGTATGGGAGCCAGATTTTAACTTGCCTCCCTACCAAAAACACAGTGATTTGCACCATAGAGGAGTTGTAAAAGACCTTTGGGTATTTAGTGAAATGTGTAGTTTTCAAATGATTGTAGAGATCTCTCCAACATTAGGCTAATCTTGATTACTTGGGGGAACTTCTTGGAGGGATGGCTGGTTTATTATTTACATGTGCTCTGCAGGCAGTTACCCCTATGACAGAGTCATCCAGTTAAGTTCAGTGTTGTGAAATTGATCCTTGACTTTAGCTGAAGTGATCAGGACACGACCTCATCTTGAGACGTTATTCAGGTCAGCATCAAGTCACTGGCCAGGATTGTTATGGGTGACAGGATTGCCTTAGATTTTTTTGTGGATTACAAGGCAGATTTCTGTTTAATTGCTAGTACTTATTTCTATACACCTGGATTAATGATTCAGTCTAAATGTAAAGGTCAGTTCAGATACATAAAGAGGAAGCCACTTGGATTTCTACAGTAGACCCTGATGGTTTATGGGATTTTCCCAGCTGATTCATCCCAGGGCCCTGGAGGACCTGGTGGAGGTCAGTACTGCACATTGGCCTTATCTTGCTTTGATTTCTGCTATATAACAGCCTTAGTTACAAGATTCTTAAGAGAAATATATTTGGTTTTACCTTTGTTGGTCAGGTTAATCAGCTTGGTTGATAGAATGGGATGCTTTAGAAAAATTTGCCTGGAGCCCAAGGTAGTTTAGAAGCAAGGGGTACATGGTTTGGAGGTAAGTTTCCATAGTCCACTTAGTTTTCTGCATGTTTTGCAATAGAGGCACTGAATGCCTTTGTTTTGGGTTGTCCTATTAAGGATGCTTGTATAGTAAACAGCCTTGGAAAATACACAGTGTCTCTCTGGAGCAAAGGGCAGGGATGTTTACTGTTCAGTATAATCAAGATAACATCTCTCTCCAGAGCAAAGGTAAGACATGGCTCCTAAACACAGACTTCCTCTTCTCTAAACCCACTTTGTATGTGCAGACATTCATTTGGGCTCATCCATGTTGCTGCCTTGGGATATGACCAGGCACGTAGTTTTTGCTGACTCAGGAGTCTCAAGGTCTTTTGCTTTCATTCGTGACACTGACAATCTACCTTGTTAGTTTACAAGTACAGCAAAATCTTAGACCCTTCAAATTTCTTAATACTGAGATTATGGGTACTCTCTCTGGAGTATGCATGTAGGGGGCCCCATATCTCTATTAGAAAAATTTGTTTGAGTATCAGTGCAAATATCAAATGCATATAACTTTCAGTCTGTCAATGCTATTTAAAGGTACAGTATATTACCTCTAGTACAGGGTCACAAAACTACTGCCCTAACGCTTGGTGCTAAGTCTCTCTGAGTGCCTGTTTCTTGTAAATACAGTTTTACTGTAATATAGTTACACCCTCTGTATTTATATTATCTGTGGTTACTTTTGTGCTATCAGACAGAATTGGGTATTTTCACCAGAGACCTTATGGCCAACAATGTAGAAAATAATTATCTGTTCCTTTAAGAAAAAGTTTGTAGAGCCCTGCTCTAGCACTCTAGTTCAACATTATTTCTGAAATTCAGTAGACTTGTAAAGTGTGTCAAGATAGACGTACAAAGGTGTTCACCACAGAGTTGTTAAAATTAGTAAAAACTTTAAAAAGCAACCATCAAAAAACTGGAAACAACTTCAGGAATTGTGAAGTCTGGATTTATTGGGTGAACACTGACTCATTCTTCAGGTTTTCACAAGTCATACCTTGGACTGAACTCTTAGCAGTGAGTCTGAGATACCACATTACAACTTGGACTTAAATATTCATGAGACACAATTTCCTTTTTCACCCAAAATAAAGGGTTGTCAGATAATACAATCTGGCAGATTGGGAGACAAGGTAAGGGACACCAGCTATTAATTGTCCAGCCTCTGCATTATTGCAGGTTCCAGGGAGTGCAAGGATCACCCAGTAAGAGACTGAAATCCTGCTGTTAAGTTTTGCATTTTAGTTTAAAGGTTTTGAAAGCCAGTCAAAAATTAATCTTTGAGAAAACAAAGTGAAACAAAATGAAAACCAAACAAAACAGAGATTGTTATTGTTCAACAAGGAATGTATTGCTTCTGATTTAGATAAGCCATATTAGCTACTGATTCTTTTCTGGTAAGGGGGACCTTCTGATTGTGTGCTCAAGTGTGAGGGTAGAACTCTTAAATTAGGTGGAAAGTTTATACTGGCTGATTTAGGAGAGATTTAAATTGATTTTATCTTAATGAGGCTTTAGTAAGGAAATCAAAACCGAACTGTTTTGGAGTTTGGTAACCTGATGAGAAGGGGAGGAGTTGATAGCCTGTTAGTAACTTAAATTTTAGGAATCCAGTTAAGGAGAAAGAAGGCAGAGTTCTAATATTATGGTGGCCAGTATTATAAAAATACAGCTTTTAGTGGGCAATACTGAAAATGTTTCAGAAGTGTTTTGCTTACTGTCTCTGGAGGGGTTGTTTTTTACTTATAAATGTAGTGACATTGTGTTGTAAACATTTTTTTTTCACAAAGTCTTAAAAATTTATAAAAATTTAACTATATTTAACTGTATATGCATAAAAAGAGGGTGTATGAAACAGGGTTTGTCCCAGAAAAATCTAGGACAAGTGTGCCATATTTATGTAGTCCAATGTTGTTAACAGACTGTGGTCTGGAGATAAGTGGTGAACCTGTTTTTTGAGTATAGGATTGGGGACAAATGTATTAAGTGTATCTTGTGGATTTCTTGCAGAGTTAGGTATGTTGTAAATCTTGTTGATTTTATTTCTTCAAATGTGGAGCTGGAAAAGAAATATCTTTCATGACAAGGTCTTGACTCATGTTAGTAGGGCTGTCTTTTTTTCCTTTTGAAAAACATGTAGCAGTAGTGAGGAGACCTGCTGTTATTTAACTTGTTGCCTATTTCTGTAGATTATATTTCGTCTCAAAAATTAAATTTCCAAATGTTCAAGTGACCTAAGGTAGACAAGCAACATAGAAAACCATGATGTCTGGCTCTGGCTGGGTAGCTAAGTTGGTTAGAGCATGTTCCCAATTTGCCAAGGTTGTAGGTTTGATTTCTAGTCAGTGCACATACAAGAAGCAACCAATAAATGCATAAATAAGTAGAACAAACCAGTGTTTCTTTCTCTCTCCTAAAGTAATAAATTAAAAAATTTAATAAAGGGAAAACCATTATGTCCTACCCAAAGCTAATACAGCCAGCTAGCTGAATAACACTTGGGGAATGTGCTCAACTAAATAAATAGATTGTTTAAGTGGTTTATTTTTCTGTATAGGCAGTTAGGTAAGCATGTTATTTCAGGTGGCAGATGTGGAAGAACCTTGGGACAATGTGTAGGTGGAACAATGCTAAGCTTTCTTTTAGTTAATCAGGGAAGACTTCATGGAAGAGGATGAGTAAGTGAGGGTGGTATGGCTATCAAGGAGTATTCTGTCATTTTTGAAATTCGGGATAATGAGCTTTAATTTTGTGTTACATGAAGTGGATGGAGGAGGTAAACATACAATTTTTTAGAATTGATATATGTTATACTAATTTCATGTTTCATTCTTTCACCATTATTCTTTCTTTAATTAGATTAAGAGCATTTTGAGGATGGAAATTATCTTTTCTGCTTCTTCTGTGCCCCACATAGAACAAAATTATAGACTTGTGAACAAAAATTTCAGGTTTTTTCTTTTTTAAGAAAAGGGAAATTTAAGATTTCAAATATGGAAAGCTCAAGCATCTTGTTAGCTGTTAGGCATAATGTAAGTGAGTAAAGAGCAGATTTGGGTCCCGTTGAGCCGGGGTGAAACTTTTAAAGTAGTTCTAGTTTTGCGGCCAAGATGAGGTCAGAGTCACACTGAAATTGGAGGGCAGGAATAAGCTTCAGAGTGTAGTAGGTTAGCCTAGTGTGGGGACAGGAAACATGGGTATTACGTTAGTATGCAAGGTGTGGATCAGAATTCTCACCAATCATGAGTTAACAGTTCGGGAATTCTGTTCAGAATAAGATTCATGCCTCAGAATCTGATAGGAAAGCAAATTCACTTAGGATAGGATCCAGGATAAAATTCTTGTTCTTTACAAAGAAGTGACTTCTTTGGTTTTCATATGACTTTACTACAGTGACTGAAATCTAGAAGATACAAACTCTTATATTTACTATACTGTATTTTTCAGGTTTGGGCTAGAATTTAGGAACTGCGATTCTGAATAATTTTAAATTTCTTTTTTAAAAAAATAATAGACCCTGGTGATCATATTTCTTGGATGGATCCTCTCAGGCCATGGGACTGGTAAAAGGAAATATGTAGTAGTATTCTGATTTTATGGAATTTATGAATTGAAAAAAGAACAGACTACTATTTCTAGTTCATATAGGTGGGAGTGGAAAATCCACACAATGCCATGCCAGGTGATTTTCCTTTTCTTCTAGGATATTGAGGCTTTTCTTCTCTCTCTGGGTGAATAGAGGTATTAAATGCCATATTTGTGCCACTGGAGGAACTTAAAAAACTTGTTTTGATTGCCATACTGAAAGGTCAGCTGGTTTATGAGAAATAATCTCTAACAAAATTTCCAGTTTTTACTTCAAGTAGATTATTTGGAAAAGATTGACTTGTTTAATAGATTTTGTTTAGGCATGGGGCTTCATTCCATTCAGTGTGGGCTTTGTATATTTATTGAGTACCTGATATATACCAAATACTTCTCTAGGCACTTTATACCTATTATTTCACTTAATCCTCATGGGAACCTTAAAAGAGGGATAGTGGTATTTACATTCTTAAAGGTGAAGTTATTGAAACTCTCTTTACCAACCCAATTAATCAATCCTCTTCATTTCCCCTGGAAAATGTACATACTAACTGGTGACAATGGCTCCATTGGTCACATGTCTAGTCAATTATACTCTAGTGTGCTTCCATATTTTTGCTTCAACCACCAATAGTATCCTTACAAAGAGTCAATTGTCTTTGTTCCCAAAAGTATTAGTAATTACTTAAAATTAAACCAATGAATTCATTAAAAAGGTTGCTTTGTGAAAGCTGAGTTGACTATTTGGAAAGACTCAGTGACAAGCTAAAATACTTGGTATTGAATTAGATGTAAATGAGATAGAGTTAATAAATCGAATGTAAAACATAAATCTGGAAGATTCAGAATTTATTTCTTGGAAATGCATTAGTTTTTGTGATGCTTTAAAGAAACAATCTGAACACTGCAGAGGATGCATTAGGAGTGTGACTTAGCATAAAGGGCTTTGTGGAACACTTAATAAAAGGATCCTCGTTCTGAATTTGGAACCAAATGAAAAATAAGACACAAGAGAGTGACATGGGGATTGAAATGTCAGCTTTATTAATGATACAATGATTAGAGTTTATGGCTTTAGAACTGCTGCTGCCAAAAGAGCTTGCCAACATTTCAAAGAATTTCTGTCTTCCACCATTCCAAGACCTGATTGGGAGAATAGTGCCACTCACTAGTGGTGGCAGATTTATTACTGTTTTAGCTCCACATATTCAAGAAATGTGCACACTAGTCAGGAAGCTCACTCATCCCTGGGATAGGATAGGTAAGGGGGAGGGGAAGGAGTTCTTTCAGGTAGAGGCCCGATGCTACTAAATAAAGGCGTTTCCTACATCAAAATATGGGGTTATGTTATATGTTTGAAAATATTTAAGGTAATGCTTGGCTAATTTAGCATTATCTTTCTTTTAATCTTCTTTTGAACTTATGATCATGTGTTATGTAGCTAAAAAGGAACAGAGCCCGAATCAAGTCTTGTCCTGTCTGATTTATAAACCTTTTCACTTTTTAATACATTACACTTGTTGAGGTTTCTTCTGGGTATCCTTCTGCTTCCCTATTCATAGCTTGCTTTATTTATTAGCCAGTTTGCCGAATTTTCCCCTTGGGCCTTTGATTATAGAGCCTATTTTGTTTCATTCAGGAGAATAACCCTCAAACTGAAAGGCTTGTATCAAGCAACATAATAGAATAGAATTATAGCCTACAGTAAGGGAAGAGAAAGAGAAAATTATCACCTAGGATCTTTGAATACCTGAAATAACATCTGGTCTCCAGATCCAGACAAATTATGTTGAGAGAATTTGTGGGTATCTCCTCATGCAGTCTTTTTATTTAAAAAACTAATATGTGCACATTGCTTCTTAAGAAAAAGTTACTTAAAAAATATGAGTCAGCAGTGTGGTAGAGCATACAAGAAGTAAATGAAAGCTTAAACTGCATAAATCAAAATGTGGTGTCAGAATCATAGATATTGATGGTTCCACTGTCATCTTACATTTTCATACTTTAAGAGGGTCACTCATCAGTTACAGTGCCTAGAAGGGCATGTTTAGGAATGGAGTTACTGAAAAAGGTACAAGAGTAATAGTAACTGGTGTAGAAGACTAAATGCAAACGGGACCAATAGTCTCCATGTTTTTTAATATTGTCATATAAAAGAAGGTATAGACATCTCTGGTATTCCTCTAAACCAGTTGTGGGAGCCCTGGCCAGTGTGGTTCAGTTGGTTGAACCTAGTCCTATAACCAAAAGATCATGGGTTTGATCCTAGTTACGGCACATGTCTGGGTTGTGGGTTTGATCCTGGTTGGGGTGCTTGTGAGAGGCAACTGATCTGTGTTTCTCTCTCACATCGTGTCTCTCCCCTCCCTCCCTCCCTTCCCCTATTTCTAAAATCAATAAGCATTCCTGGGGTAAGGATAAAAAAAAATAAAAGTGGTAGGAAAATTTTTTGTGAAGGGCCAGACAGATATTTGGGGCAACTATTTGTTGCAACTATTTGGCTATGCCATTGTTATATGAAAGCAACCATAGACCATATGTGATAAACAAATGGGCATGGCTGTATTCCAATAAAACTTTATTTGTAAAAAGAAGCAGTGGGCTGGCTTTTATCCAAAGGCCAACTCTTGCTCTTGAAGAACACAATTTCCTTCTCAATTGAAGAGAGAATTTTCCAAGAGATTGTGGGTTTCAGTAATGGAAAAGAGGTGTGAGAAACCACCTCACTGATTTATTATAACCATCCATCTGACATGCTGTTGGTAGGACTTTGTGCTAACTAGATGGGAAGACCACATGGCTCCTTAAACTTCTCCTAACTTTTCCCATCATGCTTTTCTAACTGATAAAAGTTCTCTGATTTAGTTGTTTGAATATTTGCAATTTAATGGGAAAAGATTCAGTTCAGAAAATAAGTCTGTATTAAACTTTGCTTTCTATGAATTTGCTGAATTTTATTTTATTGAATTTAATTCACATACAGTATTTTACATGTGTTTTATTGTATGTATGCATTTTATTACATGTAGTAATAAAATATGTCATGTGTTTATGCACTTAAAATGTGTACATTTTGTTATGTGTATGTATACAATAAGTATATGTATATATAGGACATACATGTACAATCAAATATATACATTTAAAGAGTATTATTCAGTAGTCTTGAGACTCATTTTGACAGATGTATAGAGAAGTCTGTACATTGCTCCAGAAAGTTACCTTATACTCCTTTGCAGTAGTTTTCTGCAACACTTGTTTGTTGGAAACTACTCCTCTGATTTTCATCACTATAAATTAGTTTTAGTCTGTTCTAAAAATAACTTCATATTAGTGGAATTACACATAATAAACTCTTGTATTTGTCTTTTTTTATTCAAAATTGAGATTCATCCAGGTTGTGGCATGCATCAGAAATTAGTTGTTTTTTATTGCTGAGCAATACCTTTTTATATACAGGTGTTTATCCACTTATCAGTCGATGATATTTGAATTATTTACAACCTTTTGGCTATTATGAATAAAGCTGTTGTGAAATTACTATACAGACTTTTCAAGAACATTTAATTTTTTATTATTCTCATGTAAATATCCAGGAGTCATATTCTAAGTGTATGGTTATTATTCTATGGAACTGGAAAACCTCTTTTCAAAGTGTTGTACAATTTTACACTCCCACAAGCAATGATTGATCTAGTTGCTTAATATGCTCTGTAATACTTGCTATAGCAAGAAATAACACTTCCTATTTCTTTCCTCTTGCCTCACCTCTTGATCCCTGGCAGCCACTAATCTGTTCTCTGTTACCATAGCTTTATCTTTTTGAGAACTTCATATAAATGTAATAATACAGTATGTAACATTTTGAGACTGGCTTCCTTCACTGAGCATATTACCTTTGAGATTCACCTATATTGTTGAATGTATCAGTTATTTGTTCTTTTTTATTCCTGAGTTCTATCACATTATGTGGATGTGCCAGGTTCTTTATCCATGTTAAAGGATATTTATATTGTATATGGTTTTTGGAGAATATTATTAGAATGACTGTGAACATTTTTGTACTAATTTTTTTGTGAACTTAAGTTTCATTTTTGTATGCTAAACACCCAGGAGTGGGATTTCTGGGTCACATGGTAATTGTGTGCAGTTTGCTTTTTTTTTAAATAAGTACTTCTTATTTAGGAAGTAATTACATTCATTAAAGTAAATTTAGAAAGTATGAGCAGGAAGGAAAAAATCAGACAAATATTACCCAGTCACTCTACTGAAACCTAAACACTGTAAAAATTTCAGTGTTTTCTTTTATTCTTTCTCTTCTACCCCCTCCTCCTCATCTTCTCTTTCTCCCTCCTTTTCCTCCCCTTCCTCCATCTCTTCCTCTTCTGTTTTTACCTAGCAGTAATCATACTGAAATTATAATTTAATAATTCATTTTTTTCTCTTAATTGCATTATTTACATACAGGACTCAGCTTACTAGACAGTAATTTTCTGTTTGGCCTATGGCACAGTATCTATCATGTACATAATCACAGTGTAGATGTGAGTAACTGTAGTGGGATTTTAAGCAGTGCAGCTGGCTGGTGATAGGTATTTTGAACTAACCAACTTTTCTTTACTGATCTGACTGCCATTAGGCCACCAGTGGCAAACACAGGCCTGTGAGCTGAGTCCGGCCCTCCATCTTGTTTTATCTGGCTCAGCACCTTGTTTTTACCCAGCGGCAGAGCTGAGCTCCTTGCCCCTAGTTAAGGAGTAGTTACATTTATACAGTCATAAAATTACATCTGGCCCTTTGAAGGCAACCGTGAGGCTGATGTGGCACCCTGGTGAAAATGAGTTTGACACCCCTGCATTAGAGTGATGATGGACTCTTAGCAACTGCCTGATCTTGGGGATGCTGTGGTTGATGCCAGACACTGCTTTGCCAACTGGACTGAATAGAGCCTTAAGGTAGCAAAATATTTGTCATTATTTATAATGTGAGTTATTATTTCTGGAGTAGACTTTTCATCTAAACCTCAGTAGAATAATAGGGTTATTTGTATTCATGAAGCAAACAACATAGAAATGTTTCCATGGAGTCATAGAAACCAGATGCTACTAGCTCCATATTTTTCTACTTTTTTACTTATAAGTGCTGTGGGCTACACCTGTTTTCAGAATGTTGGCTCTTGTCAGGTGATAACCAAGGCCTTGATGTGGCCTTGCAGAACTCAGATAAACACTTTGCATTTGACTGAAGTGCTAGTCATTGATGCTTTTGTCACCTTTGTAGCCAAGAGCTTGGTTAAAAGGACTGTTTGGCTCAAGGTATGGGGGAGTAAATAAATCATCTGAGTCTTTCTGATTTGGCTTCTATTAGAGAATTTCATTAAGCTAATAGACCCTATAACTCAGAATTAAAAATCAGGAAGCATAGGATCTTTTCCTTGTTTAAAAAGAGGTAATATCTTTTGGTTGGATAATACGGAGTAAACACTCAGCCCCCCCCCCCCCTTTTTTTCACATGAATGTAAAACCTGGACAAAATGCATGGTGTAAGTAGCAGCAGGCACACTGCAGAAGAACATCAGATTTTGAAATACCATCAAACCACCAGGATCCCCTGACCTAACCTAAGTGTAGCCAGAAACCTGGAATTGAGCACAGTGGTACAGTCAGAACAAGATCCAGAAGCCCTCTACTTCTGGCTTGAGGCATGAGAAAGAGTGAAAAGCTCAGAGAGTTGGGGTCAGTCACTATTTTCCCCTTTTGTTTTGTATTTTCTCACAACCCAGTTATTAATGACACTAGTTTGCAGTTGGAGTCTGTAGGAGCTGAATCTCTGGAGGGGAACCTTACCACCCTTTGACGCAGCTGTGGTTCCAAGAAGGCAGAGGCAAACTCTGATGCTTTTTTCAGTTCGTCCTCCCAGTGTTTGGCTGGAGACAGGCATAGTTGTAGAAGTAGACTGACTGTTCCTTGCTGGAGGATAGAAAAGAATATCCTCAGGCCCTAGCTGGTGTAGCTCAGTGGATTGAGCACTGGCCTGTGAAGCAAAGGGTTGTCTGTTTGATTCCCAGTCAGGGCACATGCCTGGGTTGCAAGCCAGGTCCCCAGTAGGGGACACATGAGAGGCAACCACACATTGATGTGTCTCGCCCACTCTTTCTCCTTCCCGTCCCCTCTCTCTAAAATTAAATAAACAAAATATTTTTTTAAAAGATATCCTCAGGAAATTACAAAGTGGCAGGGAGAAAATGAAGAGGGAAAATCTTAGACCCATGACATTGCTTACAGACACCTGGGCTTACTTGTCAACCTGTGCATATACAACATTGTGCTCCTAATTAGCATTTCAAAGGTTTTGGAAACAGATTTGGGATAAAACTCCACCCAAGTGGCTGACTGACCACTGGGTGGTGCAACTATGGGAAAAATCCAAATAGCATTGCAAACACATTCAAAACTGAACTGACATTGGAACCACAACCTACAGAAAGTATATTGGAACTTACAGCTTGAACCTTACCAGGTCAGCTAGCTGCCTGTGAAAACAAAAATATTAATATACTCTATAGTAGGGGTGTCAAACTCATTTTCACCAGGGGCCACATCAGCCTCAAGGTTGCCTTTTAAGGGCTGAATGTAATTTCAACCCCTTAACAGTTAAGGAGTAGATACATTTATACAGTTCTAAAATTATTTTGGCCCTTTGAAGGCAACCGTGAGGCTGATGTGGCCCCTGGTGAAAATGAGTTTGACACTCCTGTTCCATAGGATTTAAGAAGATCCTGAGTTTCATAGCATATTATTCAAAATGTCAAGGATGTAACCAAAGTTACTCAATATGTAAAGAGTCACACACGCTTTGGGAAAGGCAATGATAGACACTACTGACAAGATAATATAGATGTTGGAATTATTTGAAAAAGACTTTAAACTAGCCCTGATTAAAACTTGTGAATAAGACATTGCAAATATCCTTGCCACAAGTGTTAAACTAAAAGTACCAGCAAAGAAATAAAAAAGATAAAGTGGAACCAAATAAAACTTGAAACTGAAAAGTAGAGTAATCATAATGAAAAACTTACTGGATGAATTCAATAGACAATGGAGATAGAGAGAGGCACTGAACTTGAAAGATCAATAGAAATTTTCCAGTCTGCACAATAACGAAGAAAATAATAGGAAAAAAAAAAAGCTTCAGAAAACGATGAGCCAGTAACATAAGGGCTTACTAACATTGGAGTCTCAAACGGAGAAGAGAAATGGCAACAGTTCAGAAAAAATGTATGAAAAATTACTGGCTGAAAACCATAATTGGACACCAAAAGAGCGGGAAAGGTCAATTTTACTGTTTGAGAATTCAAAAAATAAAATAAATTTTGAAAGGATGGCATTATATCGTGGTGGTAGCAGATTCCTTTGAATTTGGGAATTACGGGTTTCATGTAATAGGGAATGTTCTAGTCTTTCCCCTCCTTTCCCATTTTATAACCTGAAGTGAATTACTGATTTGGTGTGAATAGTGGTGGCAACATGTTTAGTTACTTTTTCTTTATAAAGCATTTCTTGGTGTATATGGTAGTTTGGCTTCTTATATCTTATTTTTTAAACTATAGAAGCTTTTTACTTACAAGTAACTGCAGGGATGTCAACAGCCCTGAGAAAGAAAATAGGTTATTTTTCTACTTAGAGAATTTTATGGAACGTTAGTAACAATTGGCAGCTTTGCTTATTTAATTTTAAAAATATGTCATTAACTAAATACCCCTAATTTCACAATTCTGTAGACATTTGGCAGGGATTGTACAGGTTCAAAAGGAAAGTAAACACCAGAGTATCCATTAGAAGGGAAGATGAATGGAAGTGATTCAGAAATAGATGTCATTAATTGACACATAAAACTCCATGTAAAAATGTTATTTGCTCTCTAAGCGAATTCTTAACCAAAGGTGTTTATCCTGAAGTCATTTAGTGATATGGTGGTGATAAAATTTGGGCATATATAATATATATTTCGATTTAAGTTTATGAGTGAGCCACTTTGCATCACTGATCATATTAGTTTTGGTAGTACCTATTTGGATTAGAATACGGTTAACGGTTCCTTAAGCAAAATGGCTACCTTTTTCTTGTGGGTGCCTGGGTTACAACTAAATGATACATATCAAAGTTGATCAAATTTACTTCAGTCTTTAAGGCAGTTTTTTTTGCTGTTCATTCCACTATGAAGGAAGAATCTTTAGTTTTCTGCTTTTCTTGTCAGTTGCTGGCTGTCTGTCAGATGGTTAGTGGATTTGAACTGTGAGCTACTGAAACTCAAAGATGCTCATGCTATTGATGAGTGATCCTTATTCATTGCTTTTTTCCCTCTTTTGCTTTATGTTTTGTCTCTACAGTTTACCACTTCTAGGTGGGCAAGAGGTAGTTTTGTAGTTCAACTTGATACAATATTGCTACTTGTGGAAGGGAGTATAATGCTGGAGAGGCGGAAGTGAAATTGATAATTAACATGTGGTTTTAAGATCATTTATGGATTTTACATGTTTATACTTGTTCTTTAGGGATCTGAATAGATTCATAAGTTATGACAAATTTAACATAGAGGACATTTTAAAGATTTCATTTATATGTATGATCTATATATACACATATACATGTATGGATTTATAAGGGTATGTAAATAAATGGTTCATAAAACATTTTCTTGTATGAGGTCTATCCAGAATGTATCCAGCCATATACTATGAAAAATAGAGACATCTATTGAGGAAGGTACAAGATACAAGAAACACTGTACATAGGACAATGATGCCT
>PVKM010006930.1:0-42838 GCA_004027735.1 Carollia perspicillata | reverse complement strand
CACTGTGCCTGAGCTATAAAGCAATCTGAGATGGCTGCTACTTGTGCTGGGCTTGGAGATTCCCAGGCAAAGCCATGCTATGAATCTAGGCTGGCTGCTGCTAGTACTGGGCCCGGGACCACTTAGCTGAAGATATGGGGACCAGGGGCTCACTGAGACTGGCTGTTGCTTGTTTGATAGGATTTAGGAAGTTGTGGAGCATGAGCCAAGACCAGCCATTCATATGGAAAAGCAGCTTGGGTGGGCCCATAAGTTGGGTGGAACAGAGTCTCCGGAGATCTCCAAGGTGGGTCAAACACTGTTAGCCAGGTTGATGGAGTCTCAGATATGGCACCATTTGTGGGTTCTGCTGGGGGAGGGTTTAGAAAAGGGACAATGGCCTCTGCTTGCCTTGATGCCAGACACATCGGTTTCTCCCTGTATGCAACTGGTGCCTTTCAAGCTGCTGCCCTGGTGCTGGAGCTCAGAGGGAGTGAGTTTGCATAGGCGAGTCCATGTGTGGGGTCTTTAAGAAAAACTGCTTGGGACTCCATAAGTTTCTTCTACTAACTCAATCCCTGCTGGCTTTGCAGCCAGAAGTTGTATGGACGTATCTTCCTGGAAATGGACCCTTGGGCTGGGGGGCCTGGTGTGGGGCTGGGACTCCTCGCTCCCGAGATTTCCCTCCTGAATGGTTATCCTGCACACGTGTGTGAGGGAGCAGCCTGTCCTGAATCTGGTCCCCTCCTGTCAGTCTGGGTAGATGAGGTTTCTTCAATTCTCTAGTTGTCAGACCTCCATTCAGCTTGATTTCTAATGGTTCTGAGCAATGATTGTTCTACATTTTAGTTGTAATCTTCATGTGGTTGTGCGAAGAGGCAAGCCATGTCTGCATGTGCCACCATCTTGACAGGAAGTCTCCCAGTTAGTCTTATTTTCTGTAAAATAATTACTAAATTCACCAACAGAATACTCACTATACATTTTTACAAGACTACTTTATCTATTGCAAATATTATGTGCAGCTTATTTTGCTTTTTTATAATAGGATGTTTTTGTCATTATGTAGCTTTTAATATATAAGTAGCCACTGTTATCAAGACTTCATTTATAAATTCTGTGGTATTTTTGCCATCTATGCTTTCTTGTAAAAATTTTTAACATTTTTGTTTTTATATTTGTACAACTAATAGACCTCAAATTCACATTGGGACTAAAGTAGCCATCCAGACTTTTTTTCCTACAAAGTCAATTCAGTTTTAATAACATTATTTTTAAAAATTAATCTATCTTTTCCCACTAAATAAAATGTCATCTCTATCTCTTAAAACATATTTGTGTATATCTGGATGGATATTTTCTAGATTCCATATAATTTATTCCACTAAATGTATTTGTTCTACTTATTCAAAATTATCATAGAATTTTGTACTTGCATTCCTCAAAAAATGTTTTGTAAAGTTTTTTCTAAACCATCTCATTGGTATTCTAATTTGTAGAGTGTAGGCTCCATAGATTAATTTTAGAAGATAACATTTTATGGTATTGAGATATCCTGCCTAATAATAAGTTACGACTATTTTTCTGTCTTCTTTTATAACCCTCAGAAGAGTTCTAAAGTTTCTCAACATAAACCTGGACTTATTCTTATTCCTGGTTTTTGTTTTTTTAAACCCGTTTTTCTGGTGTTGTAAATGGCCTATTTCCTTCACTAAAGTTTCTGTTTATAGTTGGCATATAACAAAAGTAATGATTTTGATATAATTTTTGCAACCAGGGAATTTTCTGTATTCTCTTTTTTTATTTCTAATGGTTTGTCAGACAACTGTCATGAGTTCTAACAGTGTACAATTATATCATCTGCAAATAACAGTAACGCAGTGTCCTCCCTTCTCACCTTGATAGTTTGTCTCCTCTACAGCTGCCCTCACCTACACTTTCAGAGCTATGATGATGATGATATATGGCCTCCTTGACAGTCTCCTGAGCTTAATCTACTTCAGGACAGAAAACACTAGAAACGTTGCCAAGCCTCAGGCAGTGTTTCACTTTTCCTTCTTGTCTTTCTCTGCCGTACACTTCTTAAACATTGTTGTGTGAAGCCGTGCTATTTCATACATTTCCTTATGGCTGATGTAGCAAGAGGACATCTATGTTTGTTACACATTTTGGGCTGCACAGAGGGAGGGTGTGACCCAACTTCTGTCTGTCTCACTCTGCGGCTGAAACACTACTGTGTTGTGGAACGTGTGCCTATCAGGTGCCAGACAATTCACTGGGATGTTCACATTCAGTGACATACGTAATTCTCCCAATAAACCAAAGAGATAGTTGTTGTTGCCCCTAGTCTCCTGATGAAGCCTAGAAAACAGCTTAAGTTATACAGTTAATGAGTAGCAGAGAAAGGACTTAAAGCCTTATTCCTGGGTCTCCAAGACCCACACACTATTTCTTCTGCCTTACCTTGCATCGCAAAAAGGCCGAAACAAGGAATGTACACAATCTGGGGGGAATGGGGAAGAGGGAGAGATCAATATGCTTCTACTCCTAAGGAAGGGCACTAAAAGGGATAAGTGAAAACTTGATCTCCCACCTGATTCAGGAAATACCCTCCACACCCCATAGGAGAAGTTAGCACATCACGACTTCACAGATGCCCTTGACTGCTGTCCCTCTGGGTCCCAGGCAGTTCTCATGTTACAGCGTGGCCAGTTATTTCCAAGTCCAAGCTTACTTGCGTTAAGAGTGGGCACATGTTAAGAATAGTCATGGGGATGTAAAGTAAAGCATAGGGAACATACTCAATAATACTATAATATCTATGTTTGGTGTCAGATGGGTACAAGACTTATTGGGATGATCACTTAGTAAGTGATATGTCTTATCACTGGGCGTGCACCTAAAACTAATATCATATTGTATGCCAACTGTAACTGAAGAATAAAAAAAATGATCTTAAAAAAGAGTGGGCACATGTTCAACAAGGTTCTTTAGGGAGGAAAATAAGTCGGTTTTACCTGAAAACTTAATTCAAGTTTTGAACTCATTTCTTCTTTCAGGCAGTTTCTATTGTAAACCCAGTTCTGTGGTGGGATTTATTGAAGCATGGAATAGAAAAGACATTTGCTCAGAAGTAACCCAGGCTTACGATGTGGATTAGGACCTGGAAAAATAATAAATCATAAAGCCACCTAGTCCAGAAAACACTGAGACGTACTTGAAAGTAGACTGAGATTTGAACAGTGAGCTAGTTTTATTGAATGTAGTGGGGTGGCATGGCTTAATACAAGTATATAAGTTTCAGGTGTATAATTCTATAATATATCATGTTTATATGGTATTGTGTGTTCACCACCCCAAGTCAAGTATCTTCCTCTCACCAGTTACTTCCCCTTTACCTTCTGCCTCACTCCAGTCCCTTTCCCTCCGGCAATCACCATACCGTTACCTGGGCCTACGAGGGTTCCTTTTCTTAATTCCTTCACCTTTTTCACCAGCATCGTAACTCTCCTCCCCTCTGGCAGCTCTCAGTATGTTTTCTGTATAGGTGAATCTATTTCCACTTTATTTGTTAGCTTATTTTGTTCATCAGACTTCACATATGAGTGAAATCACATGGCACTTGTCTTTCTCTGACTGGCACATTTCACTTTGCACAATAATCTCCAGGTCTATCCATACAGGCACAAAGGGTAAGATTTCCTTCTTTCTTATGACTGAGTAGTATCCCATCGTGTAAATGGACCACAGCTTTTTTTTTAGCCACTCATCTACTGATGGGCACTTGGGCCACTTACAACTCTTGGCTACTATAGATAGTGCTGCAACGAACATAGGGGCGCATATATATTTTCTGATCACTGTCTCAGGTTTCTTCGGGTATATTCCCAGAAGTGGAATTGCTGGGTCATAAGGCAGTTCCATTTTTTATTTTTTGAGGATAATCCCATATCGTCTTCCACAGTGGCTGCACCAGTCTTCATTCCCACCAACTGTGCACGGGGACTCCCTTTTCTCCACAGCCTGGCCAGCACTTGTTTGTTGATTTACTGATGATGGCCATTCTGACAGGTGTGAGGTAGTATCTCATTGTGGTTTTAATTTGCGTTTCTCTGACGATTAGTGACATGGAACGTCTTTTCATAAGTCTATTGGCCATCTCTATGTCCTCTTAAGAGAAGTGTCTATTCAGGTCCTTTGCCTATTTTTAAATTAGATGCTTTGTTTGTTTTTGGTTTTGAGTTGTATAAGTTCTTTACTAAATTTTGGATATTAACCCCTTATCAAGTACATCATTGTTAAATATGTTCTCTCATTTGGTGGGTTGTCTTTTTATTTTGCTGATGGTTTCTTTTGTGGTGCAAAACCTTTTTAGTTGGATATAGTTCCATTTGTTTGTTTTTTCTTTTGTTTCCCTTGCTCGAGGAAATATATCAGAAAAAATATTGCTATGAGAAATGTCTGAGATTTTACTGCTTATGTTTTCTTCTTGGATTTTTATGGTTTGTGGTCTAACATTTATGTCTTTAATCCATTTTGAGTATTCTCACGTATAGTGTAAAAAAGTGGTCTACCTTCAATTTTTTGCATATATCTGTCCACTTTTCCCAGCACCGTTTATTAAATAGACTTTCCACGTAAACATTATCAATAGATGCAGAAAAAAAGCATTTGATGAAATCCAGCACCCATTTATGATAAAAAAAACTCTCAGCAAAGTGAAAATAGAGGGAATATACCTCAACATAATGAGAACCGTGTATCACAAACCCACAGTCAATATCATACTCATTGGACAAAAACTAAAAGTGTTTCCCTTAAGATTAGGAACAAGACAGGGTGTCTATTGTCAACACCTTTATTCAACATAGTCCTAGTGATGGCAATCAGACAAGAAGAAGAAATAAAAGGTATCCAAATTGGGAAAGAAAAACTAAAACTGTCATTATGCGCAGAGGACATGATACTGTATATTTAAAAAACCTTAATATTTCACCAAAAACCTACTAAAACTGATAAATAAATTCAGTAAAGTAGCAGGATACAAAGTAAATGTCCAGAAATCAGTTGCATTCTATATACCAATAATGAACTATCAGAAAGGGAAACTAAGAAAACAATCACATTTACAATTGCATTTAAAAAATTAAAATAATTAGGAGTAAATTTAACCAATGATATAAAACACCTGTACTCAGAAAATTATAACACACTGAAGAAAGAAACTAAAGAAGATACAAATAGGAATAATTAACATCATTAAAATGTTCATACTACCCAAAGCTATCTATAGATTCAGCACAATTCTCATCAAGATACCAATGGCATATTTCACAGAACTGGAACAAATATTCCAAAAGTTTATATGGGACCACAAAAGACCCCCAAATAGCCATAGCAATCTTGAGGGGGAAAAAGAACATAGTTAAATAAATCATACTACCTGATATCAAACTATATTATAAGGCCACAGCAATCAAAACAGAATGGGACTGGCATAAAAACAGCCCCATAGATCAACAAAACAGAATAAGGAGCCCAGAAATCAACCCTTATTATCACATTATATTTGACAAAGGAAGCAAAACAAATGGGGTAAAGAGAGGCTATTCAATGAAGAGTGAGCTGTTGTTAAATGAACATGACTATGTCAAGAATTATATCTCAATTATTTCCTACTTCAGAAATTTTATTAAGCCTTTAATTTTTCTCCCCATTTTAAGCTTATTAAAGGAAATATTAGTTCTTCTTTTACCTTGTCATATAGATGAATAAATTTTAAAAATTAAGGGATGACTAAAGGCTTATAACTAGAGTAAATAATTCCTGATCATAGGGTTCTTTAATTCCTTGGTTGAGAGTTAGTTTTATCATGCCTCCTTAAGAGGACACTAGGAATCCGAGTGTCATCATGGACACTTCCCTTGTTCTCTCTATATCACCCAGTCTTCTGGAGCTTTTGCTCATTAAAAGCCACAGGGCACAAAGGTAAGCAGGTAGAGAACTTCACCATAATACACACAAAAAGCGACATAATCAATGGTTCATTTACTGGCAAGAAAACCTGGTGGCTACTTATTGGTCATTTTATCCGTACTGACATAGGTACAGGCACATCCAGAATACTTGAAGTCTGGCCTGTGCCCTCCCCTCACAGAACATATAATCTAATGTGGAGACAAATGTTACCCTGATAGTACAGTTAGAGAACAATCAACATGGAGTAATGAGAGCATAGATATGTCATAAATGCAAGAGTATAATTCAAGGATAAAAATAGAACACCTCAAGGTGTCTGCTGTAGAAGTTCCAAAGAATATCTGTGAAGTTGAGATTTGTCTCTGTAACACCAAGTGTATTGATGGATCGATTGATTGATTTTAGGAAAAGTCAGACTCTGAATTACCAGTTTATTTATCTCTTACATTTTTATCACACGATTGGATTTTTTTTTAATAATGGAGAAAAAAGACTCATGTTTGCATTTCCTGTATTGGAAAGAGGAGAGTGTTCTATGTCAAATGGTTTAGGTACTCTCCTCATGGCACAGTTAGAGAAATAACAACAGGTGTCTGCAGACACAGTTAAGGCTGTGCATTTTATCAGCCAGCAAAGGATGTCGAAACAGCAACGTGGAGAACTTGTTGCCTATTCCCAACAGAGGTAAAGCTTTCCAGAGTTCTGGGACGCCCAGCTGCCAGTGATCCCGTCCTTGTAGAACGAAGTTCTGACAACATTGACAACTCCCACTTTCCAGTCCTCCAAGAATACTTATCATCTCTGGAAACCCGTGAATAAAATCACCTTTCTACTCACTAGGTCCTAGTGTCCGTAAAAAACTAACTCCAGAACACTTACTTCAGTGAAATCAAAGTTCAGTTCCCCGAGAGACCCTGCCCAAGGTGCAAATTTCTACAAGTACCAAACTAACTTTTTGCTTTTTTTCCATTTTTATGCATGCCCCTCTTCCTCTTTCTTTATGTATTTTAATGATCTTGTGTTAAACATAATCTTTTGAATAGTCTGAGGTCATATCACAAAAATATGTGGTAAGAAGAAAAATATACATAGGAAATCAGATCTGAGAATACACGCTTATATCTTTTACGTCCCTAGAGAATACATAACAAATTGTACTAGAGAAAACAAAATTATAACATTAGCAACAAGCAATCGTCTCCTGGGTGAAACAAACTTGCTGAAAAATCCATGAAGGTAAAATGCAGAAAGAGTGAGCCTGACAGCGGAGACCACAGATCAAAGAACAGAAAGGAAAGGACAGCTGTGAAAAGGAGGGGACATTTCTAGGGGTCCTCCACATCGGAGGCAAAAGATGTAAGAAGCGGGAAGGGATGCTGAGAACTACTCTCAGGGTGATTTCCGGTGGAACTACTCATACCAGTTGATCTTTGCTAATGTGGTGACAGAACAATTTGGGCGGAGATGTGGATACTTGTGTGGGAGGGGCCAGGTGTCCAGATGGGTGGTGCCAATTCTGAAAGAACAGAGACCGTGCTCCCTCCTCACACCGGCCATTGATGAATCACATCGACAAACTTAACCCATACTATCCAACAGTCTCTTCTTCAAAGAGATAGGACAATTTTAAACATATATGCACAAAACAACGGAGCCCCCAAATATAGGAAGTGAGCATTCACAGAATTAAAATGAATTTAGAAATAAACATTTCTAAAATGATATTTGGAGAATTGAATTAACCTCACTTTCCTCACATAATGGATAAATGTTCTCGACAGGAAATCAATAAGAATATATAGGACTTGACACTATACTATAAATCATTATATCTGAGAGACATTTGTAGAATGTTACCCTCAACAACAGTGAACACACTGTCTCAAGTGCACACAGAGAATTATCCAGGGTAGACCATATGCTAGGTCGCAAAACAAGTCTTCATAAATTTCAAAAGATTGAAATCATACAAAGTATCTTTCCTAACTGTAATAAATCGAGCTAAAAACCATTAACAGGAGGAAAACTGGGAAATTCACAAATATGCGGAAATCATAAAACACACTCTCCAACAACCAATGGGTTGAAGAAGAAATTCAGGGGAAATTAGAAAATAGTCTGAGATGAATGAAAATGAAACAAAGCATAACAATACTAACGGTATTCAGCAAAGGCAATGTTCAAAAGGAAAATTATAGCCGCAAATACCTACGTTAAAAATGATCTCAAATTGATTATCTTAATTTAAAACTTGAGAAACTAGAAAACAAAGTCCAAACTAAACTCAAAGCTAGCAGAAGGCAGGAAATAGTTAAAATTAGAGTGGAGGTAAATGAAATAGAAAAGAGACTAACAATATCAATAACTAACAAAACCAAAATTTGATTCCTTGTGGGGAAAAAATCAACAATTTGACAAATGCAAACCAACCATAATGAGATACCAGTTCACACCTATTAGGACGACTACAGTTTTAAAAAAATGAAAATTAAACGTTGACAAGGATGTGGAGAAACTGGGACACTATGCTTCCCTTTGCTGGTGGAAAAATAAAAGGATGTGGCCACTGAAAAACATTTTTTTCCTCATAAAGTTAAACAGAATTATCATATGACACTCCTAACTACATACCCAGAGAAGTGAAAGCAGAGATTCAAACAGTACGTGAATATTGATTGTAACACTGAATTCATGATAGCCAAGAGGTACAACAGCCTACCCCCATCACCAGATGAACAGATTAAAAAATGCAATGGTTTTCAGCCATAAAAATGGCTGATGGTTACAACAAGATACAAGTTACAACATCTGCTACAAGTTACAACATCAAGAAATCCTGAACATATCAAACTAAGTAAAATAAGCCAGATACAGAAGGACAAATATTGTATGATCACTTATATGAAATACCTAAAGAGGTAAAACTTATATAGAGAGAAAGTAGATTAGAGGCTACCAGGGGTTGGGGTGGGAGGGGAATGGGAAGCTAACAGTTTCTATTCAGGGCAATGAAAAAAATGAGAAATAATAATGGTGATAGTTGTACCACATTTTAAATGTAAGTAATGCTACTAAACAATGCATTTAAAATGGTTAATAGGACAAATTTATGTTACATTTTAGCACAGTAAAAATTGAGGGGATAAACAGTACTGTTGAAAAGGTAAGGAAATTAATACTCCTACATAAGAATGTAAATGGATACTTCTTAAAGAATAATTGGCAATGTCAAAATTTAAAATATTTGTGAATGGACACAATTTTTTAAAAAATTCAGTTGTAGAACCTGAAACATACCAAGTCACCTCCACACCGGAGCAGCCCCGCTTTGTGTGGAAGTCCAGTGGTTCACCACAACCTCTTCCTATTTATTGTTGGGGCTGGCGGAGGCCAGGAAGAGAGAATAGTATTACATGAAGACCACTCACTTCTAATGGCTCACAATTTTATACTCGGGGTAGAATGTGGCAAATAGGAATTTTGTTTATCTCTCCTCTCCTCGCCCTCCTGGAATATGACATATTCTACAAACTCCTCCTGGAACAAACCTTACAAATCAAGCTAAAAACCAGTTGAAATGCAACTGAAAGTCAAGATTCAGGAAGTTTGTTATTGTTTTGCTTTAGTTTTCTGTTCTGTTTTTGGCAATGGAAAGCAGTCTTACATTTATTTAGCCCAGTATAGGCAGTTCCAGTTATCCCTGTCCCCTACTCTAATACATTGGAAACCCTCAGTGACAATGTACAGGAAGAAACACACACACACACACACACACAATTTGAAGCACAGTAGAGAACCCAAGTGAAAAGCTAAGGAGAAATGGTGGGGGTTGAAGAGTGAAGAAGCAGAGGAATTTAAGAGACCAAACATCCTCCGGGAAAGAAAACAAAGAAGGAGCCATTTAGGAAGCCCCGGTTCAGAATGCCCCTTCATCAGCCCAAAACAAGAAAAACTGAAAAGAAAATGGGCCTTCAGGGCCCATCTGGCGTGGGGCCAGACCAACATTTATACATTTCACTATTTGTACCAGTTAATTTTTTCCTGAGTACAGACCATCTAAAATCATAGCAAAATATAACCAAAGACATTGAAATAGAAAAGGGGATGACAGTATCCAGAGGGGAGAGGGGAGGGAATTTCAGGGAAAAAGGGAGGGGATTATAGGAACAAGTATAAAGGACACATGGACAAAAACTAAGGGGGGTGGAAATGGGAGGGAGGTAGGGAGCACTGGGGGGTGGTCTGGGATGGGAGTATTAGACAGAAAACTGTACTTGAATAACAATTAAAATAAAAAAAGAAAATAAATAAAATAAAATAAAATCATAGTGACTTAAAACAACCATCATTTATTTAGTCTACATGGTCTCTCATCATCCAACAGGCTAGCTCAAGATAGTTCAGACAATAGCTAAGCTACTTCCCAAGAGAACAGGCATAAGAATTCAAGTCCTCCGAGGCCTCGGCTTCAGACAGGCATGACTTCCACTGCATTTTATTGGTGAAACAAATTCCAAGTTCACCCAAGGGTCAAAGGCTGGGGAAATCGGTTTCACCTCTTGTTGAGAGGAGATGAGAATTCACATTACAAAGGGATGTTGTTACAGAACAGAAATAATGATAGCTATTCGGCAATCAATATACCACCGCATTCCATCAGTCAGTGAAGGAGCCGAAACTAAGTTTCTACCCTGTATATAAAACTGTCTCAGGAGCTAGGATAAAAAGAGTGTTTTTCCCCTCATTGGTGAGTATCTACATATTCTCTGGGCAAATCCGTCTCTACATACCTATGGAAAAATATGATGTTCTGGAATTTACAGAAGGTGCCATTGCTACTTTTCTCAGTTTATTCCAAAAAGCTAAGACTTTGGAGCATAAGACACAGAAATAATGGCTCAGTGTTTGCCTGTAAGTGGCTCAGAGTCTCTTGGCAACCCTGATCTAAAATGTGCCTGGGAAACTGAGATGAAACAGGGATTCGTTTTGCTTTGGTAAGCAGATGATTTGATTAGGACATTCAAGATGAGCAAGAATTTGCCAGACTGTGAAAGGCAGGAAAGGTAGTCGCGCTACAGAGGACAAGATGGTAAGAGACCAGGAATGGCAGCACACTGAGATTGGGTGTGGAAGGAAGGTTCCCCTGGAAGGGCCCAAGGAGTCGTGGGGATTAGCTGTAGTTCCTCTGCTGGGCAGATCACTTGACACACAGAAGTGTCTGAACAGGCTCCCACACCTCACTCTAATCGCCTGTCTTGTTAATGGCACAGTGCATGTCTAAGACTCCACTTAAAACTTCCAGTTCTAGCAGAATACCCTCATGTTTATAGGAAGTCGGAAAAACTTCATTGTCACATGGTCCTGATTACCATGTATTCTCTACCTTCTGCAACAGAATGGGACAATTGTTTGCTTTACGTTTGCCTCTCCATATTAGACACCCCCGAACTGAATTATCAGCTTTGAATTGAGATGATTGGCTTTTAAAGCACTTCCCACACTCTCACTTCATACCACAGAAGTGATTTTCCTCCAAAGACTTGTTTTGGGTATAAAATTGGATTCTGGCATAGTCTCTATTCTTATTGACAGGTTTCTTTGTTTATTATTGCTCATCCTTAAGATGTTGCCTCGTTAAAGGCAGGAAGGTTAACAACTGAACCCTGCTTGCCTCGAGTAAATCACACTCAGTTTTCTGGAGCTCGTTGCAAATAAGCTGCTCCAAAAGAGCTAATTAGGGCTGAGAACACAAAATGTGAGTTGGGTGGCACCATTTGCCGAGTCTTCAAATGCAGGCTTTTTCTCCTTCACGTCAACAAAGCCATTCTGTGTAAGTCAATCCCTTTTTTTCTCTGAAGGAAAATGTATGTTGAAGATGGCGATCCAAGCACTGTGGCAGAATGTGGGCCCTAAAATGTATGAGAAAACACTCGTCAGCTTCCTAGGGCTGTGCTAATGGTTACTGGCAGGCTCATAAAGGTGCTGGAACCGCCATTCATTTGATTAGGAACCACAGGGTGGGGTTTCTAAGTGAAGCACAGTTCAAACATTCTACATTTTTCCCTCTGCCTCCCCATGTGTGTGTGTTTGGAAAGGAAGGAGAGGTGTCAATAAATAAAAGTAGTTCTTGTCTCATGTGTCAGATTTTGCAGTATGACAGACCACCCAAAATGTACTGGGTTCACACAACAGCGCTTTATTAATGCTCTTATGTCAATGGGGTGACTGTGTAATTCTGCTGACCGGAGCTTGGTTTAGCCGATCTAAACCAGGCCCATTCATGAGTTCAAAGCCAGCTACTGGGTCAGATGGAGAGCAGGCTCAGCTTGGATGGCTCCTTGCTGGCCCATATGGCATTTCATCCTTTTACAGGCTAACGTGAGTTTGTTAGCATGGCAGCTCAGTGGAGTTCCCAGGGAAGGAACAGAAGCAGGAAGCACGCAAATCCTCTTGACATAGACACAGAACTGGCAAGGTGTCTTATCCACGACATTCCATGGGCCAAAGCAAACCCCAGAATGAGCCCAGAATTAAACAGTGGGAAAATACACTTTGTTACTTGGAGAGTTACAAAGTCACTGGAAAAGGGCATCGATACAAGAGATGGAATATTTGCATCCTTTTGTGTAATCCACCTCAACTCGTTGGGAATGAATAGTTTTGTCATGACTGAAAGCTCAAGATAAACCAAATTGCATGTTCTTTATAAGATAATGGATAGAGTTGTGTTGGAGCATGAAGTGAGGTAGGTTGGTTTTTCCATCCTCTTCTCTAACTTGTTCTTGTTTTCTGGTTTGGGAAGCTCTTTGATAAAATATTTAGCGTACCAAATTGTGACAGATACCTTTAGTATGTGTGAATAAAGAGCTTCTCTATCTTACAGCACTTATTAAGAAACCTCCTTTTGTATCCCACAGACACAGAAACAGATCAGGGAAGCAGCTGAGGACAGTTAGATAAGGCACGTGAGTGGGCAACTACCCAGCCAGGACAGGCTCTCTGCCTCTACACGGCAGTCGTGGACAAGAAGAGATGGGTGGGGGCCATGAAGAGTTCCGATTCCAGGAATTCCAAAAGAATGTGTAAGAACAGCTAAAAGCTGGTGGCATGGTCTAATTTTGACAAATCCTAGGAAATTTAGCATTCGATATTCAGAATACCCAGAGGCTGTATTAGATTTATTTAGTGGGTTTCACTTACAAATAAGGAAGCAGATCTTCATTTACGGTAAGCTTTGAAGAAAGCACCATGGCACAACAGGGGAAAAAAAAACAAAACAGGACACCAGCTTTAGAGTTTAAAAAGATGAGTTTGATAGTTTCAATTCCAGGGACAATGGAACAATCACACTACACCTGGAGAGAAGTCATGAGACAGCTACTTAAGGACTCTGGAGAGTAAATAATAGAAGCCATATTGAAAAAGAAGGCCATATTTCAAAGTACCTCTGAATCTGTACTGAGTATACCATCTCTCCCCCAACTCTGGTATTCTTTGCCCTGGATTCAAGGCAGTCTCAAATGCAGAACAGGTCATGAACATGGACAGACAGAGCTCTAAAAGAAGAACTCTGGTTCTTGCTGAAAGTGAAGGAAGAGAAGTTTTAATGTTCTACGTGCAGAAAATCCCCATTATTGTTTTTTTTAAAATATGTATTTTCTCCATTCTCTCCTGGCCCATTGTCCAGATACTCATGGACAGCAGCTGTGATGGTAAGGACTGCAGTAGCAGTGGAAGACTGAAGGCACCCAAAATTCTGAGGCAGAAGAATCTGTTTTATCAATATGATGGTCTGTGGTTCCAAGAGACTGAGGCGAACCACTGCTGCATTTCCCTCTTTGGCTGCTCATGTGGCCATGGGAGCAGCTGTAGCCTTGGGAAATTCACAACACACGAGGCAGACAATAGCCCTGGATTTCTGGCTGGAAAACTGAACAAGAGAGCCTCAAGATCCAGAAAACATCAAGAGGATCACAGAAGGTGGAAGCTTAGGAAAGCAAAACATGACACTCTTTAAGAACTCCTAAACTCACGTAAAGCGGTGCATGCGTGGATCTAATTCCAGATGGCAAACCAAAGACTCTGAGAACTGAATTAAGATAAAAGCCACTAGCCAGGTTTTAGACATAAAATAGATCCAAAGATCTCTACAAGAGAACCGACACAGACAGCACACTCACAAAAGGATGGTTCAAAACTGTGGCTTCAATGGAATGATGTATATTTTCAGCTTTAAAAAATAAAAAGAATTTCACTTAGCATAATGCTCCCCAGATCCATCATGCTGTCGCAAAGGGTAGGAGCTCCTCTTTCTTCCTGCTGTGTAGTATTCCATTGTGTAAATGTACCACAGTCCTTTGATCCACTCATTTACTGATGGGCACTTAGGTTGCTCCCAGTACTTGGCTATTGTAAATAACACTGCTGTGAACATTGAGGTACTTAGGTTCTTCTGAATTGGTGTTTCAGGATTCTTAGAGTATAACCTCAGTAGTGGAATTGCCAGATCAAAAGGCAGTTTCATTTCGAGTCTTCTGGGGAAATTCCACACTGTTTTCCACAGTGGCTGCAACAATCTTCATAAGTCAGGTGGTGAAAGACAAATACCATCTGATCTCACCTATAAGCATAACATGACCAACAAAACAAACAAGCAGGCAAAATATAACCAGAGACATTGAAATAAAGACCAAACTGACAGTAACCAGAGGGGGCCAAGGAGAGGGATAATGGAGGAAAAAAGGGGAAGGGTTATCGGGAATTTATATAAAGGACACATGGACAAAGACAAAGGGGGCAGGGTTAAGGGTGAGAGGTGGGGATGGGTGGGGTGGGGAGGTACTTGTGGGGGAAAATGGAGACATCTGTACTTGAACAGCAACGATAAATACATAAATAATATTGCTAGACTGTATGGTATGTTCATTTTTAATTTCAATAGCAAATGCCAATAAATTACACTAATGCATATTCCTACAATGCATGGATTACCTATGTTTCCTCTGCATCTTTATCAACACTGTTATTGAACTTCCAAAAAAAGCTTTTCCAACCTAATGGGTAAAAAGTGGCATCTTCTTATAGTTTTCCCTTGCATTTCTCATATTATGGCAGGAACTGAGCATCTTCTTATGGTTTGAGTCATTTCTAGCTCATTTTTGTAACATGGCATGTTTGTTCAAACCCTATTCTCATTTTTAATCAGACAGCCGCTCTTTTACTTTCTGATTTCTAAAATCTCTTTATGTACTAGGAGATTAGCCCCTTGTTGGGGTGTGAATTACAAATACATGAGATCTTTCCTGAGGTATCGAGCCATGTAATATGAAAAATAGAAACATTTATTGAAGAAGATATAAGATACAAGAAACATTGTACATAGGACAGTGATGTCTCAGTCCCCTGCCAAGTAGGCACCTTGAGACCTCACACAGTTCTCCCATCATATTTTCCTGAATCTCATTGACAGTCTGAAATCTCTTCTCTTTCAAAGGTGATTTAGTTCTGGGAAAAGCCAGAAGTCACAGTGCACCAAATCTGGGCCATAGAGGGGTTGAGTCACCTGGACGATTTGATGTTTCATGAAAAAAACTCTGCACGAGACATGGTACATGAGTAGGCACATTGTCATGCTAAAGCTGCCAATAGGTACAGCCTTCTGAATCCTCCAAATAGTTTCCGTGGAGGAATATTCAAGCTTAACACAAAATTTGATGCAGGTTCGTTGCTTTACTCACTCAGTCATTTTTAATACGATGGCCACACAGTACACATGCTCACACAATGGTGTCTGCTGACCCCATTGACTAGTACAGTGAAGTTGTCATTGTTCACGCATGCGCATTCCAGTCCACTCTCCTTGGCTGCCAGGTTATACTGATGTGCAAACGTTCTCATTATATTAACAATGGCTGTACAATTTCCAGACAGACCTCATATTTTCTAATTTAACATTTATCTGTTGTCTTAATTTAGCGTATTTTCTTTCAGCAGTCAATGTAATCAGTGATTTCCGCCTTGACTTCTGATTAATGAGTCATAATTAAAAAGGACCTCATTCTGAAATTATAAAAGAATTTGTCTATGTTCATATCCACTCACTTTATGGTTCAATTTTTGTGTTTATTTTTGGACATTTCATTGAAGAATAAGGAAATACTGACGGAGCTTTCACGAATGGAGTACACATATGTGATCAGCACCCAGATCGAGAAGCATCACATTAGCAGCACAGCACAAGCTTCCTGAAGCCTCTTTCAGTCACTGAGTGCCCTGCCCAAGGTTAAACACTCTCCTGACCTCTGAGACAACACCCAGGAGTCCCTGGCAGAACCCCTTCCACTGCACAGTCTGAGTGCCTACAAAAGTACTCAATGCTGAATAGTTGTTTATTGAACAGACCATTTAGAATAATCAGAATAATTTTCCATATTGCCACTAGACTTGACTTTGAACACACAAAGGAGAGAGTATAGTAGGTATTTATAAGTGAGTCAGACATTGATATAAAAATGTCTGGGACACTGTAGTGAAAGAAACTATATCCACTTAAAAATTAAAATAAAATTCTGAAAAGACTGCCTTCCCCATCCCTGCTAGAAATTTTTATTAGCATTGTGTCATTTCTGAACACTTTCCTTAATGAAAAGCAAGATTCTCCTTATCTTCATTGATGCCCAAAATGAGCCAAACCATTAACAATGGATTTTTCTTTTTAATATCCCCCTTACATGCACAGCAAACTCCAGAATTTAGAGAAGCTTACTGATAATACTTTTAAGAGGATAATTCACGTGTTCTAAAAAGGCAAGAAAACCAATTTTCATGAGGAAGGAAGTGAGTCGTTGTCCATTATGCAAAGTCAGAGGAACCAAACAATTAGGGGATTGCAGGTAAAGGAAAAGCGTAGGGACGGAATATAAGATAAGGTCAGAGAAGTGGGCTGGGGCACCGCCACAGTAAATGAGTAAATGGTGTGTTTGTCACCATGAAAAGAAGTAAGTGCAAAATAAATGCGCGGAGATGAAAGGAAGAAGGTTAACTATGTTCAATTATTGCAATATCGCACAGATTATTTCCCTGGGCAGGAGGACGTGTTAAAATGTATACCCTGGAAATTCAGGAAAAAGAGAAATGGAGGTTTTGACCAAATTTCAATAATTGAAGAAAAATTTACTTTCTTCGTTGCATTGACAGTTCTTTTCCAAGGTTGCCTACAGCCTTCTGATTGCTGAATCTGATTCTTTTCCATTTTCATTTCACATGACCTTTCTGTAGTTTCTGATGCTACTGATCACTGTCTCTCTTGAAATCCGTCCATCCTTTGGCTTCAGTAAAGCCGGTTTCTCCTATTTCTGTTTCACTTCTCTTACCATTGCTTCTCAGTCCCGACCTAAGTTTGGGTTCCCCACATCAGCGGAGCCGGCACAGTAACTTGGGTCCAGAGTTGACTCAGGAGGAATTCAGAGAAGAGTGAGGACAGGGGGGTAGGGGATGTGAAAAAAGAAGAAGACAGCAAAAATTGAGCTGGGCTTGATTTTATCATCAGCCTCTGATTTCTAGTACATCACCTAATACAGGTTATCTCAACTCAGGTTCCCTTCAAAAAGTAGAGTAAGAGACAAGGATTTGTGGGAGGATGTTTCGTTTTGGAGTTATTCCAGGATATAGGTATGAAGGACTCAAGAGACAGAGGGAAGGAGAAAACCTCAGTAGAAAGGTGCTCTTCTGAGGTCACCACTCAGGGTACCTGTAACTAGATCCTCTCGGGAGTCCTCTAAGGAACAGGTAAAACACCTCTCAGAATTGTCCGCCTGCAGTTTGACAAGAAATATTTAACTCTCAGCTCCCATTCCGTCTCCTATTTGTTGAAAGCTGTCCCTGGGATCATTAACTTCCTGCATTTCCAGACTATACACATAGGCTTGAAATACACATAGAAATTTCTATACACATAGGGAAACCAGGGACACAAAGTGGAGAAGAAGTGGCATACACTGGAGGTGAAATGCTGTCCACATGTGGTGAATCAAAGATCACAAGCAACTGTCTGCAAGAGGATAACCAAAATCAGAGGGGAGGATGTGAGCTGAGGGCCCAGATTTCTCTGCTACGTCTCAGACATATTTTCCTTCCTTCACTCACTTATGAAAGTGATTGTGCTGTGGATTCTATTCAATCCATGGTCCTGATCCAACTCCAGCCCAGAGCTACTATTTCATTAAGTACCTTTATGTTTCTGTAATGGGAACATGTCATTAATAACATTATAGTACAATGATATTGCTAGAATATCTGTTCAATTTCTGTTGATCTGCAAACTGCTGAACTAATTTTTCTTGCAAGTGGAACAGAAAATATGCCTTTCAAAATTTCACTGTGAAGAGTTGACAAGCATAAAAATATATCTATAAACCCACAATATTCTGGCCTTTGAAGGATGGATGCTAACTGGTCCAGACAGCACATTAGTAATTAGAAGAATGGAATGTGAAACAATGTATTTAATTCTTGACTATTGGTCACTGGGGTGATGACCAACTAAGTTTCCCTGCTTCTTACCTGCTAACCCGCCAGGCTCTGAACCCCTGCCTCCTTTCCCATCCCCATGCATCCATCCTCCAGGGAAGACTTAACTCATCCCACATAAGGCCTTTTGGTATCTTTTCCTAATATATTTTACTTTGAGTTTCCTTCTCATTATCCCCTATTTTCTAATTTACAGGAGTATGAAGATTAATATGTAAATTCTGATCTACCTGATGTCTCATATATATATATATATGACCCATGAATTAGGTTCCTCAATGACCTATCAAGTTACAGTTAGCAGACTGGCTTTTCCATAATGTCAGTACAGCATATTCAGAAAAGTCCATAGATGCAATGTAAGGACTACGGGACACAAATAATGTTAGACAGGGCTTAAAATGGAGCAAGCAAGATTCAAAGGATGAGAAAGAATTTTGTTTTTTTTTTTTTTAACAGAGAGAAAGTAAGGAAAGAGACGGGTAAAAATTGAATAGGGAAGGAATGCCCAGCTTAAAGGATGAGTAGTTATTTATGGAGATTTGAAGAAATGCATGGTAAACAATAACCTAAGACAATATCACCCTGCTGTCCCTTATGGAAAGTGAATTCTGATATTGTTCTGTCTGTAGAGGCTATGTATCTGCCTTGCCTCCAAGGAACTTTCTCTATTTGTCACTTTGGGATTGTACTCTCTTAAATGTGACACGCTCCAGAGCAGCTCCTAGATGTACTGATTGATTATTCTCTGGGTTGAGCAACAAAAATGTGTTTCATCTCTTCTGTTTTTCTTGTTCTCAATAAAGAAGAATGTCTCTTTTACCTCTTCCCCAGACTTTTCCATGGGGTCTCTGAACATTACTTTGTATATGGGTTTGGATTAGTCTCACTCAGATATCTCCCAAAGGGTCTAGATCTGACCCAGATGAAAGATCACCAAACACATTGCAACTGCCAGACCACCTCCAGGAGTAAGGTGGTATTCATAGTTATGCTGGAAGAAGAGAGGTGAACATCCAAGCCAGGGAAGATAGGTGTCAACTCCAAGGAACTGATGGATCGGATGGGCTCCTTGGAAAGCAGAGCCTGATATGAGAACTGGGTTCACAGGATTTATTTAGAGAGTGTCCTACAGGCTTACCCCTTAAGAGACTGAAGGAGGAAAGAACTGCATGGACAAAGAGTCAAACACACTTGTGATCTCCAAGTTTTGCTCACAGGGACCCTGGAGCTTCAATCACAGAACAGAATCAGCCCCACTTGAGGCAGTTGGGCTTGGATTATGTTCCTTCATTATCACGTAGTCATTGCCCACTGGGTGTCCTTGTGTTGGAGGAGCAGCACATAACTTCCAGCATTAAGGCAGCTTCCCAGCATCCAAGGGCAATGCATCACACAAGGAAGGCAAATGTAAGGCATGAGCAGTCAACATTCACACTGGTGGAGGATGGATACACCAGCCAGCTTTGGGGTCTGATCCATTCCCGGGTATAGTTCCACAAGAGAAGTTGAAATTTTCACCGCTGAGGGCCTTGGAAGTCCCTGACTATGCCCTCCTCCTTGGGCCCCTCCAGTAAATGAAATGACAAATGGAACTGTACTGAGTTCAGCAACGGGACTCCGAGTCCCTCTGTGCACCTTCAAAAGAACACTTACACAGATTCTCCAAGGTGTCCCCAAACAGTATGCTGCCTAGCAGAACCCTCTACTCAGTTCCATGTGAGCTAATTGTACTGGAGCCCAGACATTCCTAAAAAATTCAAATAGTATCTGAGACAGGATTGGAAAAGGTCTTGCTAGATAAAAAGCAGAAAATGATTCTGAGATCAGGTTGCCTAGGATTGCTAATAGGCAACAAATGTAAAGAGGAGGGTACACAGTGGGGCAGACTGACCAAATGGATGATGACCAGAAGCCAATGAACGAGAAGGACAACCATCTAAAACACTCTATTAGGGAAGAGTACATCTCAGGTCCTGTACCACTTCATGTCAGACCAGCCCTGCTGACGTGGAGCAGGGCCAGCATGCTGAAGATGTCATCTGCAGGACCACAGTCTGAGCTCATCTGGCCCGCTTTAGTGCTGGGACTGCTCACAGAAGAAAGAAAAGGGCCCAGGTCATGGGTCCGTGGAAGTAAATCCTGCACTGGCCCCCAAAGGGAGGGCTTAGCACCCCTGTTTCTAGTCCCTGTCTTCCTGTAGAGGGTGGATGGCAGTAATAGCTTCCTTTAACAACTTAGGCAACCTGGCTTCCCATCCACTTCTCCTTCTAAATTATTCTAATTATTCTGAATAATCATCTTGGCCTCCCTGGTCACCATTAGGGAGGCCAAAAATTACGCCATGGCAATAGAACTTGATATTTGGTGAATAACTTTTAATGAATATCAATGCCTCTAATGAGAAAGGGCTAGAAATCCAGCAAAGCAATAATGCATGTATTAGCTTTGGACTGAATATACTGATAGCTTCAGGAAAAAAAAAAAAAGCACCAATCTCCAGTAATGAAGCTAATGGGCTCCACCGGGGCTGGAAAGCTATGTTTAATAATATCCCTGACACTCTCTTGCTGGCAGCTCCAAAGTACCCAGAGACCCCCACTACTCCTAGGGTGTTCACTGAGTATGACATACCTGTGGCCCAGGGAAGGTTTCTATTATTTAAGCGTAATTGATCTCTCAGTACAAACTATCATCCTTCTTGCTCAATGGTGCTTAGAGCTCAGGAGGGAGGCTTGGGGGAGGGGAGACGTCTTCCTGGACAAAGGTACACCTGTGTTTTCCAATAACCACATTTGTGGGTCTTGTCTACATTTGCGGGCAACTGGAATGGCTGGAGGCCCCCACCACTCTGGAAGCAATGCACAGCCCAGTTTGGGGTAACTGTTCTAACATCACATGAGTTCGGGGTTTGCTCTTTTTATGAAGTGACATCCCTTTAAAAAAAAGTTTTAAATATTTCAAAAAATTAGACACTATTTTCTTGTTGTGGCACAGTCCTGTGAATTTTGATCAATATATACAGTCACGCAGCCAGCACCACAGTCAAGACACAGAACCGCTCCCTCACAGCCCAGATTTCCTCCCGATGCCCATTGGGAGTCACACCCTCCCTCCACCTCAGTCTCGGGGACCACTGGGGTTTTTTTCTCTCTCTCAAACGATAGCCTTGCCTTTTCTAGAAGTCCTGTGTAAATGGAATAGTACAGCATGTAAAATTTTGAGTGTGGCTTCTTTTAGTTAGCATAATGCATTTGAGGTCCCCTTATGTCACGGCGTTTGTTAATACCTCATTCCTTTCTGTTGCTAAATAGTATTGCATTGTCTGGAGGTACCGCAGTTGGTGTAGCCATTCACTCACTGAAGGAAATTGGGGTTATTTCTAGTTTGGACGACTATGAAACACGCTGTTATAAACATTCATGTATAAAACATGAATTCATGTACAGGTTTTTATGCAAATGCAAGTTTTTATTTCCCTAACTACCTAAAAGTGTTTTTACTGGACATATGGTAAATATGTGTTTTACTTTAAAAGAAACTACCAAACAGTTTTTCGCGGTGGCTTCCTCATGTTTCATCACCTCCAGAAATCGTGTAGTTCCTGTTGGTCTGTATCCTCAACAACAGTTGGGTTTTGGGGGTTTTTAAGTTTGTTTCTCTCTTTTCTTTTGGCCTTTGAATAGATACACAGCAGTATCTCACTGCGGTTTCAGTTTGCAGTTCTTCATGACTAAGAACAGAGTCTTTTCATATGTTTATTTGCCATCTTTCTATTTTCTTTGTGGTGGTGTCTGTTGAAATGTTTTCCTGTAATTTTTATTGGGTTCTATGTTTTCTTCCAATGGAGTTTTAAGCATGTAGCTGGTCCTATTTCAGGAAACTGAGCTGCAAGTATTCCTTCTCTACCTGTAATTTGGCTTTGGATTTCCCTAGCAATGTCTTTCACAGAGCAAACATTTAAAATTTTGATGAGATTCATTTTATCTTCCTTAGTCATGTTTTTTTCATGTCAGATCTAGGAACTTTTTGCCTACCAAAGATCAAGATTTGTCTAAACGTTCTACATTTTTAAGATTTGCATTTAGTTTATGGCCCATTTTGAGTTAATTTTTGTATGTCAGGTAGAGGTCAAGATTCATTATTTTGCACAGGGACATGTAATTGTTTCAGCAGCACTTGTTGAAAAGATTATCTTTTCTCCATCAAATTGCATTTGTATCTTAGTCAAAAATCAATGGACCATGTTTGTGTTTGTCAATATCTGAATTTGATATCCTATTCCATTGATCTATGCGTCTAACCTTTGCCAATAACACACTGACTTGATTATAGTAACATTAAAGTAAGGTCATAACATCAGATAATATGGGAGCTTGGCATTGTTCTTTATAAAGTGGTTTTGGCTATCAGAGTTTCTTTAACATTTCATATACATGTTAGAATCTGTTCGTCAATACTAGGTAAAAAAATCCTGCTGTTATTTTGATTGGTATAGTGTTAAATCTATAGATCATTTTGGGGAGAATTGACATTTTAATTCATTTAGGAATGGAATACCATGAGACATAAGGAAACTTTTGGGAGCGATGTATATGTTCACTGTCTTGATTGTGGTGATGGTGTCATGGATGGATACATATAGTACATCCCATTTAATCGTTCAGTTTAAATGTAGGCAATTTATTACATGTTAATTATATCTTAACAAGGCTGTTTTTAGAAAGACTATAGTTACTTAGTTAATAGAGCAAAATTCCTCAGGTGGCAAAAATAACTCATAAGAAAGGTGCAGTTTAAGCTTATTCAGAGTGGAAGGAGAAAAGAGGGAGAAATGCACATTGTCACAGATGACTGGTGGCTGAGAGGGGCAGGGAAATGAGGATGGTGCGATGCCTGGTGTGATGTCTGGTCCATGGTCCATGAAGTTCATGTCCAGACAAAATTGAGGCGAAGTGTGGAGAATAGGAAGAAAACTTTTAGGAGACAAGTACAGTTTGGGAGCAATGACTATGAAAAACAAGAGGGCAAGAAAAATAGCAGGAGTGCTAGATAGTGATGGGGGGCAGCCCCGGCTGAGGATTTGGGGTTTGTATCTGGTTTGTGCTCCCCGAAAGCAGAGTAAGTGGCTAAGAGCCTGAGCTCCAGCTTGGGGTTCAGACAGACATAAATTTCAAATCCAGCCCCACCATTCCCTGTGTGTGTGACTTAAGTGTCTTTGTGAATATCAGTTACATCATCTATTCACTGGGCAGAAAAGCAATGCTCAAACCACTGCGTAAATGTGAGGAGTAACTGAGAGGATGGATGTAAAGACTGGTACGCAATACAAACCGGCTACACACACATACTCAAAACTTGTTACATCCAGCAGTGACAGTAACACCAGCAGCTTTCTTCCTTGATGTGTAGTTCTACCTTGATGCTAAAAAACCTGGCCATGGGTTGTTGGCACAATCTCCTTCTGAGCTAAGCCTCATCCTTCTCTGGAAAGGGGAAGCAATTCTATCATGAGGCTTCACACTTACCCTTAATTCTCACTTTTTCTGAAAATTGTGGTAAAATAACATAACATGGATTTACCAGCTTAAGCATTTTAAGAGTATGGTTCATAGTGTTAAGTACATTCTTGCTTTTGAACAACCCATCCCCAGAACCCTTCATCTTATAAAACTGAAAACTCCAAACCTCTATACAAAATAACAGTTTTCTATTCCACCTTCCCTCTGGCCCCTGGCAACCACTGTTCCACACTCTGTCTCTCTGAATCTCACTGTTCTAGGTACCTCAGTGAAGTCATATAGCATTTGTGTTTCTGTGACTGCCTTGTTTCACTTAGCATGACACCTTCAAGTTTCATCCATGTTGTAGCATGTGTCTGAAATCTCTTCATTATAAATGCCCTTATATATGATATATGTGATATGCATATAGATATATATGCACACATCCTGTTTATTTATTCATCCATCAATGGACACTCGGGTTGCTTCCACCTGTTGTCTATTATAAATAATGCTGCTATGGACATGAGAGTACAGATATATCTTTGAATCTCTGCTTTCAATTAGTTTGAGTATGTACATAGAAGTGGAATGGCTAGATAATATGGTAATTCTATTTTTAAGTTTTTGAGGTACTGTCATACTGTTGTTCACAGTGATGGTACAATTTTACATTTCCACCAATAGTACACAAGATCCCAATTTTTCCACATCATCATCAACACATCAATTTCTGTTTTTGTACTGCTGGCCATTCTAATAAGTGCAAGATGGTATCTCATTGTGGTTTTTATCTGTACCAACTCCAGCTTTTGACCTGGGATCTTCCCTAAGTAAATGAAGCTAATTTTTAAAGCATTGAAAATAATTCTATCATTTCTGGAACTATATTAGAATTGAACATATTCAAATGAATTAGTATAGCACTTTACATGCATTTGCTTATTCTGGCGTATGAAGGTGATGACGAGGCTAAAATCTGAAGAAATAATGCTCTCAGTTTTATATCTCCTCTTCTTGTAAGGCCTTAACACAAGCTTCAGTGACATATGAGGTGCTAAAGAGATTATGATTGAGTCTAAATCTTTCTAATTTCTTTTCTTTGCTCCTCATTCTTCTCCCTACCCAGATGTCTTACATTGGTGTGCTCTCTCTCTCTCTCTCGTTTTTCATATTTTGACTTGGAATCAATAAGCCAGTTTTTGAGAACACAGTCGTTTAGAGAGCCATCTCCTCAGACAGGGATTCACTGATTCCAGAGCCTTTTGATCAGCCTCTCCTGATTGGGTCCCAGGGACCCTCCATGCTCAAGAATAAGCCAGGACAAGCCATCAAGAGATCCATGCTGGTGAGGGCCTTGGATGACTCTCCCATCAGCCACCTGGTGGTCCTTCACATACCAGTGAGAACCACAAAAAATATTGGCTGTTGGAAGAAGAGAACTTGGTTATAGTTCCCATTGTGCTATATATTCTTTTACAAGTCTTTAATTGCATGAATATATTTTCTGATCTCTTAATTAAAGGAATTGAACCATATGATGTCTTTGCTCCTTGAAAATTTAAGAATTCTATGTCACCTGGTAATTTATATCCCAGGAAGAGATGATCATGCTATATTTGTCCAATATTAGGCCTATTTTATAACACCATTTTTTAAAGGTTTTGTTTATTTATTTTTAGAGAGAGGGGAAGGGAGGGAGACAGAGAAAGAGAAAAATCAATGTGTGGTTGCCTCTTGCACACCCCCTACTGGGGACCTGGCCTATAACCGAGGCCTGTGCCTTGACAGGGAATCAAACTGGTGACACTTTGGTTTGTAAGCCAGCACTCAATCCACTGAGCCACACCAGCCAGGGCCAATATTAGGCCTATTTTAAATGGTGAGATTACATACACCTTTAAAAATGATGCACTGTATCATTTTTAAGACAATAATACTACAATAAAAATGTAATCATTAGAGACGCTACTAGGAATCACCTTTAATGTTGAGCCCACACACTAAGGCACCCCTGCGCACATCACTTCATCTGCCCAAAGCACTTCTTCCAAGCACAACGCCCGCAGCAATACTACTGCCACCTGGGATGGCTCTCTGTCATGCTACCGGGGCCCATGTCAGGTGACAGACTATAATCTAACGTCCTCTAGATCAACATATGTGACCTTTTACATGACAAGTTAAAATAAAGCAGGATTTTGTTACAGTGTACAGAGATTTAGGAAGGATCTATGCCATGCCCGATCCACTTTGTCAATCTGTCCTTTCTTCTTTGAGTTAGTTTAACCCTTTCTGTTGCACACCCCAGGTAGAAATGCACTGCCCACTGTCAAAATGAGACGATACTGAACTAATTCGGCTTCAGCTGCAAGTTAACATTCAATTCCATTAAGTTAAACAAACATTCCTTGAGCCTCTGTTATTTCCCAGGGTCTATGCTAGGCTGCGTGGGGGATAGAAGGGAGTCAAACTCTAGTCCTGCCTTGACAGAGGCAGTGAACTGGTAGAAGGTACAGACACTTACAGCCAAGACAGTTTTCATCTCCACCACATTTGTTTTCTCTTCTTCCTGGGTATGGAACCAGATTCCATTTTTTAATCTCATTTTCAACTAGTTATAGCTCTCCATATACCTGACTGTGACTGGTGGGAATGGGTGGAAACCAAGTGTAGACTCTTAGACCTTGCCCATGAAAATTTCCTGTACAAACTTCCAGCATCTCTCCCCATTCCAGCTGCCAACCTAAAACAAAGGTCTAGAACGTTCTTCGAATCCAGGTGTTAAAGGTGAAAAAAGGTTCTTGGCCAGCCCCTAGAATGATGGCGGGGCCAAGCCCCTCTGCCAGGCACACCCCCCCACTAAGTGAAGTTCACAGAGCAAGAGGCAAACTTCTACTGTGTTAAGTGATTGAGATCTTCGCATTTGCCTCTGAGAGAAACTAATGTTCCCCTGAAATGTTATAAACTTGTATAAAACAACTTTAATACTGATCAATAGATTAGCTGTAAGGAAAGTTCAAGATGCAATTTGGAGAATAGGTATTTAAGAATTTAGTACGGTGGCCACTTTAATTTTCAATTTCTACTTTTTATCCAAATTACATTAGTGGAGAAGTTAAGAGTAAGAGAAATTCTGCAAAATCCAGATTATGTGTCAGGGCTACAAGATCCCCTGCATGCAGGAGAACCAGCACAGGAAGCCATAGGTGATATAAGGTGTGGAAAGAAATAACAGGTAGGGCCGTGCGGGCCTTGGTGGGGCAGGTTCCACCTATCACCAAGAAATATTCACCTCCTGAAGAAGAGGAGCAAACCCTGCCTAAGAACTGCTGGGAGCTGGGCTGGGAGTAAACACAGCAGTTATGGAGACAGAAGGCAAGCAGTGTTTCCAGGAAGGCTCAAGGTGATGGTTGTCAGCAATAACCACCTTACCTTCTAAAGGAGAGAAGAAACTCTAGAGGGCAGAACATATCCCTGGATAGTAGCAGCCAGGAAAAGGTATTTTAAAAATCAGCATTGCTGACAGAAGCCCTCTTAAACCAGGTTAGAAATGAAAGCATAGGATTATTAAAAATACATTTAAAAAACGTTACTTAGGACAAAAAGGAAAAAGAATACTCTTTTGGTTAAGACACACACACAAAAAAAGCTTTAGTCTCTCCCACTTAGGTAAGCTATCCTAGCTAGGCAAGGAAAATCCAATGCATTCAATAATTCAATATAAGTATTTTTTCAAGGTATAAGTAAAACATCTACCTAGAGATACCACAAGAGACACCATCTGAAAGACAGCAGTAAGACTTCCCTGAACCCCTTGATTCCACCATTGAAGAGAGTGCTTGATGTGGGGTTTAGCCAGTGAGGTAACTTATTAATTCACATGAAAGGAAATAGGGGGTTGGGGAAGCAGGTGTGAGTTGGAATCCATACTCCATCATTAATTGACTAGCCATGGACAAAGCATTTAATTTAATTAAGCCTCAGTTCCCTCAAATTAAAAATGAAAATAATGACTTTGGTATTATTTTTGGTTCTGACTAATGTGAGCAAAAAGAAACCAGACGCTTGTCAGAAGGTTATTTATAATTTACAGAACTAACAAAGGAACACAGGAAACAAGAGAACACTGTAGGCAAGTTAGCATGAACACTGTAGCTTATCCAGAACTTTCACAAAGCAAACAAATCCCACCAGTTTTCAGTAAAGCTCAGCTTAAGAATTCTCTCCCCAGGATTAACTGTGAAAAGCCTGTTTGGGTTCACTTTCTCACCATGGCTGGGGCTTTTTAATTTACTGTCTAACTGGGTAGTGTAAAATGGTTCAAGGTAATTTCCTAAAAGGAAGTCAAGCTGCTATGGCTGAAAAAAAAAAAAAAGACAGAATGAATGTTTAGTGGGGCCAAATGACAAATGTCTAACATCCATCCACGTAAGGCTGTTACGAGAATTAAATGAGAGGCTGTTGGCAGAACACTGAATCGACGCGAGTTAAAATCAGGCAAGGGAAGAAGCAGGGTCTGATGGGCCCTGTGAGTTGGAGGGCTCGGCCACCCTTACTCTCTGAAACACAAAAATGACCTGTGAGGTTTTGTTTTTAATTAAGCAATTTCTGAGGGACAAGAATCAGGGTAGCCATTTTTCCTTAAACTGATCTAAAAAGAATCAACGCAATCAACTTCAAAATGCCTCACCCTTTTATTCTAACCTTTATTTAACAAGAAAACTTTCCCTCTGGCCCTTTCTCTGCCATTGTTTTATTTTAATGTCCCCTGAAATTTTTTTTTTAATTTTATTGATTGGTGGATGAAAACTCTAATTGTGACTGTATCCTTGGAAACCACAGAAAATTGGCTATTTTAGGCTAGTTTGTTATTGTGATTTTCATGACAACAGCCAAGGGTACATTTCAACGACCATTTTTACTCTAATTCAATTAGAAAATAAAAAATGTTTAAAGTCAAACAACCCTTAGACTCTCGGAGGCTGTTTCTGTTCCTTTACGTGCTGTAGTGGTGAGTCTAACAGGAGCCAGGAGACAAAGTGATCATATATGTGACCTGCCTTCCTGGGCCTAACTGTGAGAAGGATGTCGAGCTACATTATTTGGTGAGAGTGAGGTGATTTATGGCCAGTAATGTGTTCAAGTCCGCTGCAGGCAGTTCATGGCCATGAACCCAGACCTGCCTTGGCCGGTCAGCTTCTTTGGAGGGTATGATAACTGAAGGAAAACCATTTCCTCTGTAGGTGTACATATAGAATCCATAGTGTCAAGTTCTTTCAGGCAGGAAATGTTAACTATTGCCAAGTACCAGCTGAAGCCCATCCTCCTAAATCTAAAATTGTACCATGACCTGGGTTGCAGGTAAAGACCCCATAGCCTCTCAGCACAACAAAGAGGGATGAATAACCATCACGCTTCATTCGTCTTTCTTCACATTTCCACCTGTCAGAGAGGGAACTGGGTAAAAGAAAAGGAATGTAATTATTTTCTTTCTGTGAACATCAGTATTGCTTCCCAGCCAGTACCTCAAAATAAACTGAAAACAGGGTCCTTCCATCCCCGTTTTAAAAGTTCCAGAAAATACAGACATTGCCTTCACCACTCCCTAGCACGCAAAGTGTGGACACATATCCTAAATCTAATTTGTGTGGTGTTCTCATCTGTGGATGGGAATCTCTAGGGTAGGATATAAAAGCACAAGATCTGTTAGAGATTAGTCACCTAGTCTGCTATGTGTGGTTGCAAATCAAATGGCAAGGCAGAAATTATCCTGCCAGCAGAGCTTAGCAAGCTCCCATGACACCTCCCAAGGGACAAACGCCCCAGCATGGCTTGCTAAACACAATATTCCTGTAGGGGGATGGGAGTCAGGCTTTGCCTGCATCACTTCTTTCTTAATCCTGCCTCACCAACCTGCAAACACTCTTTGATCATAAAAAGAGAAGGGATAAAGAGTAGCAGGGGTGAGGCCAAGAAGAGCTCATTTTTTCCATAAGCCTTTTTGTACTTCGGGATATTAAAATTTTATATGTATGGCTTTAATAAAATTAAAATTTAATTATCCAAAAGACTTTGGGAGATAGGAATTTTAGAGTAAGTTTATTTTATACAAATTGTCTACTCAATCCTAAATGCCTCCTACAGAATCTACAAAGGGGACAAAAAGAAGCTCCCTTCATCAAGCACTCAAAACACTAGAGGGAGGAAAACAGGCATGGCTACTGAATATTCCTGGAGTTCTTGGTAAGATAAGCTGAATTTGAGTTCGACCATTGGATTCTCAGTAGGGCTTGGAGATGCTAGAATAGCATAACCATTTAGTAAAATGCCTAACTGCCTAAGGAAAAAAATGGTATGTGGCTAAAAGAAACAGCAGTAGGGTAAAGTGATGATCACCATGGTCTGACCCACAGAAATACATGGTTATTGTTCATTGACAATGGTGTTCTGTATGACGGAAAAGGATTGGCAGCCCACCAAGGTTCTGCTTGATGTTCATAACATCTAAAATTCTATGCCTAACAGGCAATCCCTGGGTCACCATGATGAGACCCCTGTACAGGTGAGTGGCTTCCTAGATTCAGACCTCTCTGAACCAAGAGAAAACTAAATGTCCTTGAGGGGGGATGCTGCAATAACATAACAGCTACTTAGTACGAATCTTCCTCCTGGCCTTCCACAAAAGGCCTGTGGCCATTAACCAGGCTAAGTGGGCACTGAGTAGAGAGATTTACAAAGATGTTGGGACATTAAGGGAAGTTTGATTTAAATCAAAAGCTAATCCCTAGGGACCTAGAATGTCATCCTGACCCATAGGAAATAATGAGGGCTTTATAGAGGTCAACCATTCAATAGGTTACAACTTGAGTGGATCTTATAGTAGTCCTAGCTGGTACATAATTCATCTATGTCAAATATATATATATATATATATATATATATATATATATATATATCTCCAATATATATTTGAGAACATATATATATATGACACTACATATATTTTGTTCCCAAGTATATTTTAGACAATACATCCTCGGCAACTAGCATAATCCCAATTGTACTCTGACACATGGAGTAAGGCTTATTTTGGTATAAAGATGATTGAAGGAAAAGCTCTAGAACTGCCTTTCTGTACCAAAACACTGGACCAAAAATACAATGCCTCCCTGGGGAAATCTCAGCCTCGAGAGACTTAGTGTTGAACACTCCCATCTTGCCATTTAACTCGCCAGTCCGGCTAGTTCAGAAGATGGATGGGTCCTTGTGGAGCAATGGTCATATATTTAATTAGGTAATGACTCCCTTACAACTTGTTTGCCAGATACGCTCTGTTACTGGAGGAAATCACCAATCTACAGCAGTCTGTGTGCTGCCATCAATCTAACCAGTAATCACCCTTATCCCAAGAAGAGATACCAGAATCCATCGCTTTCACCTAGCAGAAGAGCTCTACAACTTTGCTCTTCTGACTTAGCATTACCTCGGTGTTCTGTCACTGCCACACACTTGAGTTTGCAGGGACCTTGATCTTCTCACCATCTCAGAATATATCATGTTGGCTTATCATGTTAGTGAGACTAGGTAGCTACTACAGCAAACGCCTCAGAAACACTTGCATGATTGTAGTGAGGAAATGAATGAATGCCTTATAAACACAGAATGCTTTTAGTTTGGGGGTATACACTTTCCTAGGTGAAAGAAAGATTCCCACATTCCTGTTACTCAGGTGAAAGAAAGAGGTATAGAGGTCTTTGGGCATTTTTACAGGTCAGGTATACCACTTTGTTGGTGCTTTTCCAATCTATTTATCAGGTGATGAAAAGCATTTTCTGCTTTGAGTAAGTTGAACAGCAAAAGAAAATGACTTAGCTGGTCTGGGTTTGCAATACAAGCAACTCTGCCACTTGGCTCTCACAACTCAGCAGAGTCCATGATGCTTGAAATCTGTGGTAGATGGGTATGCTATCTGGAGACTGAGACGATGTGATGGGATAATCACATCTCTAAGGACTCTATGGATTAAAAAACCTGTGCATTCTTTACATAACTATTATCTTGGAAAAGACCCTTTGCCTCATCATACTCTGGTTGATGCTTACCCATGTGCCCATTCAAAGTGAGGTAGACATCACGGACTGTGTGTTAGCTAGAAACTCCAAGCCATGAAGTCAGATGCACGCAGCAGCATAGCTTTGTCAAATGGAAAAGGTGTGAGGCGGGGACTGGAGTTTCTGAAGCCTTAGAAAGTGGAATGAGCAGATGGCTTACACACACAGCATGTCTTCTCTTGGCATACGACTGCACCTCCATCAACCCACAGGTTGGATCTCATGGGGAGTCCCTTATGACTAGAACAATTATAATTTATTAAATAAACAGGGACATTTTTTAGCTAAAAAGTAGGCCAGGAAAAGAGATCTAAAATGGGACTAGCCTGGCCAATTAATTATGCATAGTCATCCTATTTCAGTGGTTTTCATGTGGGGGTTATCTTGCCTCCCAAGAACATTTGGCCATGTCTGGAGACATTTGTGGTTGTCACAACCTGGGAAAAGCTATGCTTTGGGCATCTAGAGCAGAGAGGGGTCTGGGATGTTGTTAAACATCCTAAAATGCATAGAAATGGCTTTCCTACCACAGGAATTATCCAATCTAAACTGTCAATAGTGATGAGATTGAGAAACCTTTCTATAACCATGTCACATAAGAGGGGAAAAATCAATTTATGGCGAGTTCTACATGATAGGCTAGCACCCGGTGAAAGTGAGCAGCTACAGCATTACAACCACACTCATAGGTGGACTGGACATGAAAGGGTTTAGGAAAGAGAAACAGTCCTAGCAAGCAGAAGTTTAAGGGTTACAATGAATTTTCCAGTTGGATTTGAAGGAGAGATATGCGGAAGTAATGATCTGCATGGACATAGGCCATGTCCTTACAAGGAAGACTATTGATGACAAGGAGATTAGGGGAAAACATATTATTAATACACCGCTTGTAAATGAACCTCAGAATCCCGTTGCAAAAGAGCCTCTTAATGACAGCATGGCTTACTCTGAGTCTGTCAGTTAAGTAAATTCTATCAATTGGTCCAACTTGCCCGATGAGGTTCTGAAACTATGGCCATGGTAGCAAAATTCATCTGGATGCCACCTTGGTTGAATTTGTTGAGTGTCTGCCCTGGCTGGGTGGCTGAGTGGATTGAGGGCCAGCCTGCGAACCAAAGGGTCACTGGTTTGATTCCCAATCAGGGCACATGCCTGGGTTGTGCGCCAGGTCCTTAGTAGTGGGCACCCAAGAGGAAACTACACATTAATGGTTCTCCCCCTCTCTTGCTCCCTCCCTTCCTCTCTCTCTAAAAAAAACAGAGAAAAAGGAAAGAATTTGTTGAGTGTCTTAATCACTTTATTCACTAACAACTGTGACCATCCAGGAGCCCCAAATATGGTACCATACTCTGAGGTCAGCCAGTGTCCTAATGGCAAGGTGATTGATTATGTTGGATCCCTTCAATCACAGAAGAGCCAGTAACTTGTCCTCATTCTAAATAACACTTTTATTGGACTCAACTTTTTTTCTACCTGGTAAACGTCCTTCTGCCAGTAGCATTCAGAAGTCTTATAACATTAATATTGATAACACATATAATAATGCTTCCAATCAAACAACATAATGAGATGAACAAAAAATAACTCATGTTCATGGGATTTAATTTTATTTCATGTACCTCATATTCCAGAAATCACTTGCCTCATAAAATGTGGCCTACTGAAAAGTCAGTTGCAATACCAGATGGGAAATGATAGCTTGCAAGTCCAGGGCACAACTCTACAGCAAATGGTCTGTATCTGAACTAAAGATAAAGATATGGTGATTTTTCTTCATGAAGCCAGAATAAACAGGTCCATGAATCAAGGAGTTAAAGAAGTGGCAATTCAAATGATCTAATATTACGTTCATTCGGCTTTGTATCTCTGTTTACTATAAGCCAAACTAATGTCTTGCTCATATATTTGTTTTTTTCTTATTGTGCTTACACATATAATAAAGTATCATATATCTTTCTATAAGTGACTTTCTATTAGGCACTATATCTTTTCTCTCTTAGTTTCCCAAACACCTAGTGGGAAGTAGAGGCACTCAGTAAATATGAGTTTAATAAATGCATGAATATATTAACAGCTAAGTCAATAAATAAGAAATAAAGTCAAATTGGATATTCCATTTTTTTCAAATGACCTCATAGGAAATTCACCTTCATTTATACATGTCCTTACCCAAACCAGGAATGACAATGCTAAAAGGATTGTTAAGTAAAGGATATAGTCACTTGCTTTCATTGATTTCACTGTCCACTTTTAGGGAAACTAATGAAAAAATAGAAATTCACTGCTAAGGCATTTATCACATTGCCTTTTCACTGTGATTTGCCATTGGCTAAACATCTAAATTGTTTTAGTACAATCAGAATGCCAATGATTATACAACTACTATAATGCTCACACAATTAGAATATAAGCAACCATACCTAGAATTATCCTGTTTATTTTCATCCATCTATTTATCAGCTATCTACCTATTTGTCATTCATTCTCTCTCTCTCTCTCTCTCTCTCTCTCTCTCTCTCTCTCTCTCTCTCTCTCTCTCTCTCTCTCTTTCTCTCTCTCTCTCTCTTCCCCACCCTTTCGTACTTAGGTAACATCTAGTAATTGGCAAGCAGGCATTACCCACATAATATCACTTTCAAACACCTTTTCCTGTGACATCTGATGCACGCTCCTTACTCCATAGCCTCTCTGGTTTCAGTGAATCCCTTTGCTACTGTAACTTGACATGGTTGGCAAATCTAAATAGGGGAAGTAGATTCCACCTAACTTCTGGCCTCACAGAAGTTTCAAAAAGAGAAAAAAGAGAGAGAGAGAGAATCAAAACTTGGACAATCCCCTGCTCTAAAATTGTTTTTAATGCAATACTTGGAATGCATTTAAAGAAGGATTTCATTTTAGTGAATACCTCTGAAAGAACAAAAATCCCTCAGTAATCACAGTGAAGGATGGAAGAGGAATCAGACATAGCGGTGCCCAGGAAGCCAAGAGACATTATGCAGCACCCTGGTGAGCCACTTAATTTTTGAAGCATCATAAGCCACCCCAAACTTTAGTGGCTTAAAAATATACCCATTTATTCAGCTCACACTTCTGCAGGTCAGCTTTCAGGGCTGGGCTTATCTGCATGGCTCTTCTGTTCTTAGTCAGGCTCAGTCTTACGTCTGCAATCAGCTGCAAGATTGACTGATTACTAGCTACCCCATGGTGCCTTCAGCAGGATGCCTCAGAAGTCCTTTGGAAGACTCTTCAAGACTTGTTCACACGGCAGCAGGAAAGAGTTCCAGGAGAGCTATCTCAAGCTTGCAAAGCCTCTTGAGGCCCAGGTTGGCAACTGTCACAACATCATTTTGCTGCATTCTGTTGGTCAGAGCTACTGGTCACATGGTTAATTCAGACTTAAGGGGAGGAAAAATAGATTTTATACCTCAATGGCAGGAGCTAGAAAGTCAGGTTGCAAAGGACACTGTTACTAGTAAGGGTGGAGGGCTGTGGTCATGTTCACAGTTTACTGCCCCGGTGTTCAGAGAGAAAGGGGGCTCATTTAGAGAGCATGGCTGGCAAGAAGTGACTAGCGACATAAAGAGTCTCCATCTTAATGAATAGAATTTGGAGTTTAGAATACCAAAGCTCCCATGTGACCAGTTATTTGACCTTGGACAAGTTATTCAACCTCCTATATCATCATGTTTAAATAGGGACAATGACAACACTTAACTCACATGATTATTATGAAGACAAATGAGTTAATTTATGAGAAAGTACTTCAAAGAAGTCAAATATTAGCATAAGCAATAAAGTGTGAGAGTTAAGGACATTGGCCTTGGAGTCAGACTGTCTGTCTAGGTTAGAATTCTGGGCCTACCACTGATTAGCTTCTTATTCTTAGGCGAGTTCTAATACTCCCTATGACACATTTTCCTCCCCTGTGAATGACAGGTGTTATTATGCATACTGTTAGTATGATCAGTGAGACTCTCTGCTAGAATTTGGAGACAGAGAGTGCTATAATACTTGACATATCATTATTATAAACCAAGGACATTATGCAGACGTAGGCAAGTCACAAACTTTCCGTTTCCTGAGATGTTCAATAGGAATGTTTTAACTTGACTATTCACAGAAGTATAATGAGGATGAAGACACAGTAGTTACAGTTCCTTGAGATAGGTTTGTCACAAAATTAAGATGTTCACACATACTAAAAGGTCTCGGTGATAATGGTAGAGCTTGCACCTGGATGGCCCCTCACCATGTTAGTAAACGTAGTAAATTAACATGGGAGGGGCTCGCCTTTTCCGTCTGATGGGTCTGGATCTGAACCCTAAATCAGCCATTTACCTAACTTTCTGTGACTTCACAAAGTTGCTAAACACTCCCAGATCTTTAGTTTCCTCATGTACAAAATGAGTTCTGATGCCTCTGTTTATTCAGGCTCTCTACCCCTTGCCCTCTCCCCTAAAAGTCCTAGCTTTCTCAGCAGGTCCTGTGCCTGACAACCGGATCAGCTTTCAACTGGCGGTTTGAACTCCTCGGTGAAGACTGTGCTTCAAAAGTCTACTAAATATCAGCCTCTCAGCCAAATGACATAGCTCTTGTGATAAGGACCCTTCTGATACATCTTTTTGTACTTCACAGGAGAGAAGACAGATGCTAGTGCTGATGTGACAGTAGCCCCGTTGAAATATTAATTACTGAAATACATTAGAACTAGACGCAACCTGAACTACTTTCTAGTAAACTGGTCTCCAGGGCCATTTTTTGCGAAGTTATGACTTCATCAAATGTTCTGTTCTCCTTCAGTCTTTAACATCTCCAATCCCACTCAAAACCTACTTCTCATGGCTCCTACGATACAAGAGCCTATGACTCAACTTCCGTGACAACTTTGGAAGTCATGAAACTCATGGAATGGGTCTAAGAGTCCTGCAGCAGCCTGCAATAGGCCTTGTCATGTCTCCTTACATTGCTGTTGAGTCAGCTGCCCCAGACTGAAAGGAGAACTGGACTGATTACAAACATCTCTCTAAAACTGCCACCCCTCCAAGTATCTCTTCTACAGCATCAAATCTTGCTTCAGAGTTCTGGTTTGGGTTGTGGGGTTTTTTTTTTTTTTTCTGTCTGTATCTCAGGATTTAAAAATAGAGATTCAGAATCATATTTACCATCCATAATTGGGAGGGCTGGATAACTATAATGACAGCAAATGAGTATTTACCTTTACTCCTAGGGTTTTGATCCTGATAAAGTTTTATAAATAATAAAGATACAATTCAAGTCCCAACGGGGTTGAGATGAGGCAAACTCTGTATGTGCAGTGTTAAAAGGCAGCAATAGATCATCATATCTAACTGTCATGGTCTCTTTAGACGAAACTTCATGTCCAATCTCTTTTGCACAGCCTCTTGATTCCTTGCTCCTAACTGTCCACAGTTTGCTTTTCTCAATAATTATATTAAATTAAGTAAATTAGAGTCTAACCAAAACTAATTTTGCATAATATTCTAGTCCATTTGTGCAGAGTCCCAAAAAAACCTCTAAGCTGTTTCTCTAGGCAGTGGGGTAGCTAATTATTTACCCTCCCAGCAGCCTCCAAGGCATTTCCTATCCTATGTTTAGCACAGAGAATGATTTCATTCGATCAGGAGAAAAAAGTGCCCACAGCTTTTCCTGAGATAACATGAAAATTCCATCCATCCAAGGGGACTGAGTAATTTACTCTCTGCAGATTCCTTTGGATCCTGAAATAATGTGCAGTGATGCATAGGCACATGGTCATTATGCCCCAGATTTTCTCATTTAGGAAATCAATTCTTAAACATTGGGGATATGCAAATTCAATTACTCCTGAACTGAAGAATGATAATCATGCACTGAAATCTGTATTAGCATATCTACATAGAGAGGCTTCACCTCCCCCAGGGTTCTTTGCCACCTGTTGAATTAATTTGGTCTCATCCCCTGACATCCATCAGATTTCGAAGATGACAGGGGCAGACAAACTTAATCTGTTGTCAGAGGAAACTGCAAAGTTACAAGAGAGAGTCACATCTCAGCAGAATACTACAGAGGAGAGGGAAAAACTAGAACAAATACTTAGCCAATCAGTTACCAGATATCCCTGAACAATGCACCTTGGCAAACAAGGGCCATGGAAACCTAATTAAGAAGTTTCTCTTCTGGCCCACTGGGGAGCCACACGGTAACACACGAACAGTGCTGAACTGGCATGTTGCTTGCTAAGCAAGCACTTGGGAATTAAATTATTTCTTATTGTTCTTTTTAAATATTTCTGAACCACAGGAAAATTCCGTTGTCATCATTCTAGAGAAGCAGAAATAAATTCCATTCTCAATCTGATTTTAATGTACACACCAAGCACGGAGGAAAAACATCTTGCATTGTATTCATCACTTTCTCACTGACTTGAAATCTCCCAAAGGCATAGGACACTTGTCATATAGGAAGCCACATATATTATATGTGATAGATATATATATATATATGGCACATATATCTGGTAATCACCATACTACTGTCTGTGTCTATGAGTTTCCTTTTTCCTTTTTTTCCTTAATCCCTTATTTAACACTTAACTCAGCCATGCCCTCCTCCAGAAATCTGCTCTAACAGCCTGTGAAAATATCTATCACAGCTCTTCACAGAGTACTTCACGCTGCCCAGCTCTGTGAGAGGGCGACTCAATGAACTATGAATTTCTTAAAGTAAGAAACAGTTTCTTATTAATCTTTATATCCCATACGTCTAGCCCATACAAATGGACAATATTTCCAGAATGAATTAATTGAGAAGCTGCATTTTCACTTGGTAGGAATCATAAACTATAATGTCCATAAACGTATTCACTTTAGCCTCTTTACAATACAATACAATACATATACAATAGCATGATATGCTATTATAGCACTTGAAGGTCCTCTGGATGAAAACAAATATAAACTTAATATCATCAACATGGAATACAACAAAAAAGAATATGAAAACTTCATTTAGATCGATTTTGGAAAAGTACGGTTTTCAACCTCTTCTAATGTATCCTTGGGTTTTTGTATCTCATAATCACACTAGCCGCCCCATTCCAGCATTAAACTGTTATTTTGCCTTTCTGTCCCCCAGCGCTGATTTTCTTTTCTCCTTCCTTCCCAGGGAGTCCCAGTTCCCCCAGCTGTGACCTCCACCTCCACCGTGGGGATCCTATTCACTGTGCTATTTTTATTTCCCATCACACCCTTTGGTCTGTGCAGCCAGATTTCATACATTTCTTCATATCTTCATTTCTGAAAAATCCATTCATTATAGAATTGCTGTGAATCTCTGTGCAATGGAGATTGTGCTTTTTCAAATATATGAATGAACTTTTTCTCCTTTAAATTTTTGTCTCCATTGTCTTCTTCCTGAGTGAGAAGCAGCCTGTGCGGGAGGTGCAGATACACAGATAGAACCTTAAAAAATAGTTTTTGTTGTCTAAAATAGGCATAAGAGTTTGCAGCAACAGAATAGATATGTGAGCTAGGTTTTATTGCAAGAAAGAATGAATTTCTAAATGCCTTCATCTCTCTTGTAAACATATCCAGAGAGCATCTTGGAGAATAAGACCATAGTGAGTTTCAGTGTCCGCCCTGGGGAGGGAGGAGGAGGAGGATATATGAAAAGGAAGCAGGAAGCCCTAAACCTGCCCTCTCTGGCTTGAAGAATTATTTACAGGGAGGTAGAGTGGGATAGGAAATGAATCACAGGCTTAAATATAAATGCTGGAAATATAAAAGTTCTACAGAGAAGCAGAAGAATATCCTCTCAGTCCAGGGGTAGGCAAAGATTTCTGAGATAGAATTCAAACAGTACTAACTAGGAAAGAAATGCACAGTAAAGCAGTCATGCAGAAAGAGTCCCTGTCAGGTCTCCAGGTCTCCCTCGGCTCCCCTGTGGTTTAGAGGCCCAAGAAGTCCCTGTATGACTCTTGACAGAGTAAAGAGTGGCATGGCCAGGAGTCGGTGGGCTCCCCCATGGCAAGGGTGAGCTCGCCAGACAACAGAGGTGAGAGCAAGACGGAGGACAAGGCCAAGATCAGAGGCTAGAGCAACACCTATGGGGATGAGGAATTGCCAATCCTTGACGGAGCTGAGAAGGGAAACATCAGGTAGAAGACCCAGAAAGGGGACCAGCCAGGCTTAAAAGTCACAAGGCCAGTGAGCAGCCTGATCAGCTCTTCAAGGCAAAGTCTGGAAGGCCTCAGGTAAGAGCACACAGATCTGCAGTCTCATGGGCCATGCAATCTACATATGTGCAAACATGGGAGAGGGGCACACAGAGCTGGTGTGATGTTCATAAAATACAAAAGAAAAAAGAATCCTGAGACATCTAACCAGAGCCTAAAACACCTGCAGAGAGAAATTTAAATTGAGAGATTTGGACTGAGATTACTGAGTGAGACACATGTCATTTCCCGACCTTGCTCTTCAGATAGCTTGATGTTTAAGAGCAAGGACTCTGGGGTCAGATTCTTGGCTTGAAACCACTGATACACAGCTCACCAGGAGCACTACCCAAGTAAGCTACATCACTTTTCTAGTTTCTTATCTAATCAACCGGCATCATGTTAGTGCCTATACCATAGAGCACAGGTGGCAAAGACAAGGCTCACAGGCCGAAACTGGCCCTCCACCTTATTTCATCCGGCCTGGCACCTTGTTTCTACCAGGCAGCAGTGCTGAGCTCTCGCTTAACTGCTAAGGAGTAGTTACATTTATACAGTCCTAAAATTACATTTGACCCTTTGAAGGCAACCTCGAGGCTGATGTGGCCCCCAGTGAAAATGAGCTTGACACCCCCGCCATAGAGTTATGCGTTAACACAGTTCCTGAAATATACTGTGTGTTCAATAAACGGTCATCATGGAATGTTCCACGACAGCATAGTAGTATGCTCACCACGGAGAGGAATTAAAATCAGATCGGACAGTTTGGCAAGTGTCCCAAAGAAGGGAGCATGAACAAAATACAGAAGGGCGTGTGGAAATTAATGAGAGGATGGGGTGCCGTGGAAGCTATGTCAAGTAGCGCAGACAGGCTGAAAGAAGCAGTGTACCTGAGGACTGCTGGCAGAAAGCCTGTGTGCCAGAAGATTCTGACTTTACAGTGTGTGCTATGATTTGCAAAGATAAGAAGAGAATTGGAAGTCTTAACTCAAAGCCGATGTTTGACATTTGCAAAAGATAACTGGCCGGCACGTGGAGCAGTGTTTTCTAAATGGTAGAGCTCAGTGCACTAGATCAGTGTGGTAGAGCCTGACCAGCGTAAGTGTTAAGTGAAATGCAGTGAGTGGAGTAGAACGGACTATATCAAACTGGATCATAGATCACACGCTTAAGTATTATTTTGTGAAATTTTTAGTACATAAATTAAAAGCATGTGTATGTACACTTTAATGGCCCATTAAGATGTAAAATATATTGCTTAATGTAGGTCACAGGGACTGGAAGAGAATGGATTATAGAGAGACAAGTGCGGTGACAGGGAGACTGGAAAGAAAGGGCTTACCATATTGGAATCTGCAAAGTGGTTTTATCTTGTTTTGACTTTAATTGAATGAGAAGAAACATTTTTCTTTTACCTCTTTTGCAGGCCAGCGCCAAAGCTTTTAAAGTGCTAGAATTTGCAATTATATTCTGCATCAATCAATACTCCCCAACAGATGAAACAACGGTTTATTTATAAATGTGTGTTTTCCTTTCAGTGTCTACAAAGTCATTGTTCCTGCATACCTAAAAAATGTGGCATTGGAAAGATAAGCCTCATTTTCTAGTTCCTGCTACCCTCCTATCAGCTCTGTGACCTTGGGAATCATATTTAGCCTCTCTGGACTTCAAGGAGGAGGCTGAACAATGTGATGCTTCCTAGCCATTAATAATACCTAATTTAACTAGGCCTGTTTGTTCATGAGTACAAAATTTATTTTTGCGAGCCCTGGCTGGTGTAGCTCAGTGGATTGAGCACGGGCTATGAACCAAAGGGTCACGGTTCGATTCCCAGTCAGGGCATAGGCCTGAGTTGAAGGCCAGGTCCCCAGTGGGGGCCCTGTGAGAGGCAACCACACATTGATGTTTCTCTCTCTCTCCTTCTCTTTCTCTTCCCCTCTCTCTAAAAAAAAATAAATAAATAAAATAAAATATTTTTTAAAAAATTTATTTTTGTGAGATTTAGGATTAGAACACAGCGTATTCGTGTCAACTAACCCATGGCATCCATCAAGCTAGGCAGCCATTACTGTCCAGCATGCAAAAACGGGGTAAATGTAGTAATAATGTGTCCTAACAAGGGTTCCCAGCATGGTGACTGAATCCTCTAATCTCTTCTTGCAACAGTATTTGCACATACTTTATTTTATTATGTCTCTGAAACCTTGGTGGATAACTTTCTTGACAATGGGATAATTTCTTGCTTTTTGAATATTCACAGGACGTGACATAAAGGTGGATTTATAGTAGAAGCCTATACAATTATCCATTAAATAACACTGTGGAATTTACTTCTAGCTCAAAACCTCCAGACAATTGCAGAAGCTGTTATTTTTAAAAAGTCTACTGGAGAGACTGGAGAGTAACCAAGCATCTAAGTTTTGAACTAGTTGAAATGCTAAAGAAGGGAACCACATTGATATGAACCTAAAATTCGTCTCAGTGTTTTCCTTAGAAATGCCCCTTTAGTGATTAGTTGATGA